>CAUYLG010020077.1:0-30182 GCA_963573385.1 Cacajao melanocephalus | reverse complement strand
CCACCCCCCACGAACCCCCCGAACCAACGAAAGCCCCCATGCCCAACAGCCAGCATTCCTCCCCCCTCCCCCCAGCACGATGCTCCAACCTTACAGTGGTGCCGCCCGAGACACCCCACCTCCCCCCACCCCCCCCACCCCCCCCACCACCCCCCCCCCCCGCCAAGACGGAGTTTTGCTCTGTTGCCCAGCCTGGAGTGCAGTGGTGCGATATGGGCTCACCGGAACCTCCTGCCTCCTGGGTTCAAGTAATTCTCCTGCCTCAGCCTCCCGAGTAGCTGGGACTACAGGTGCCCACCATCACGCCTGGGTAATTTTTGTATTTTTAGTAGAGATAGGGTTTCACCATATTGGCCAGGCTAGTCTCAAACTCCTGACCTTGTGGTCTGCCTGCCTCTGCCTCCCAAAGTGCTGGATTACAGGCGTGAGCCACCACACACGGCTGTACCTTTTTTCTTTCTAAGTAAGAAAAGGGTTAATGGCAGACTGTGATAAGTTACAGATATATCTTATAAATTCCACAGTAAACATCGAAAAAAATTGGTGTTTAACTCAACCATTTTATAACTGTATTAAATATAAATGACCTAACAATCCAGTTAAAAGGTAGAGAGTATCAGACTGGATTAAAAAGCAAGACACAGGCCAGGTGCGGTGGCTCACGCCTGTAATCCCAGCACTTTGGGAGGCCAAGGCAGGTGGACCACAAGGTCAGGAGTTTGAGACCAGCCTGGACAAAATAGTGAAACCCCCATCTCTATTAAAAATACAAAAAATTAGCCGGGTGTTGGGGTGGGCTCCTGTAATCCCAGTTACTTGGGAGGCTGAGGCAAGAGAATTGCTTGAACCCGGGAGGCAGAGCTTGCAGTGAGCCGAGATCCCACCATTGCACTCCAGCCTGGGGAACTGTGTGAGACTCCGTCTCAAAATTTAAAAAGACTCAACTATATGTATGCTGTGCACAAATTACTATAATGACAAAAAGGTTAAAAGGAATAACAAGATACTGACTATGCAAACAAATCATAAGAAAGCTGAAAATCTGCATTACTATCAGGCAAAATAGGCTTCAGAACAAGGAATATTATCAAGGATAAAGGGAGGCATGTCACAATTATAATGAGGATAACTCATCAAGAAGACATAAAAGTCCTAAAGGTGTAGGCATCTACTAACAAAACCTCAAAATACAAACAAAAATCTAGGCTATAAGTTTCAATAAATTTGAAATGATTAAACTCATATAGGCTATATTCTTGGACTGTAACCAAATTAAATTGAAAATTAAAACAAAAACGTGGAGAGTATTGAAATACTTGGTAATATACTTCTAAACAGTCCAAAATTAAAAAGAAATAAGAAAATTAGAAAATACTTTGAATGACAATGAAAACATTAAAATACGAATGCAGCTAAACCAGAACTTAAAGATATAGCTTTAAACGCTTATATTTGAAAAGAAAGTCTAAAAGCAATGATATGGGCTTCCATCTTAAAGCTAAGAATAGAAAAAATTAAACTAAAACTAGGCAGAGGTAAGTAATAAAAGGTAAAAATCAATTAAATAGAAAATAGAGAAAAATCAAAGAACGTTGTAAAAAGATCTATACAATTGATAAACTTTCTACACATTGGCTGGAGGGAAAAAAGATCAAAAAACTGATTTCACCACTTGTATCAACAGTATTAGAGTTCTTAACCATTGCCAAAGGAAAAAAATTAAAATTATAAAGACTGGAAAAAAACATAAAACTGTCTTTATTCAGAGACTGTTACACAGAAAATCTTACAAAATACACAAAAACATTCCTATAACTAATGAGTCCAGCAAGGAGAATAAACAAGAATCAAGTCTATCTTTACATATTATCAATACTTGAAAAATTAAAAATATAATTATTTTAAAACACACCACAAAATACTTAAGAATAAAGCATGATATTTGCAAAACCTGTAAGCTACAAAATGCTGCTGAGAGCCAAGAAACATTGAAGATCTAAATAAATGAAGAGATACATCATTTATAAAGATTCAATATTGTTAAGATATCAGTTCTTCCTAATTGTTCTATAGATTGACTGAAAGTCCCATGAAAATTCCACCAGGCTTCTTTTTTAAACAAATTAATGAAATGAAATCTTAGGAGAGCCAAAACAATTTTGAAAATGTAAAAAACCTAAAATGTGATTAAAAGAAAAAGGAAAACCTAACATTTTTATAAACTAGGAAACCAAACAAACAAAAGAAAATGTAGAAACTAGAGGAAATAAATCACTTGATTTCAAGACTTACTATATAGCTATGGTAATCAAAGCAGTGTGGTATTAAACATATTGATGAATGGAGTAGAACACCTTCCTGAAACAGACCCGCATACATACAGTCAACTGATTTTCAACAAATGAGTAAAGGAAATGTCTTTTTAATAGCCGGGGCTACAACCGGATATACATATGCAAAAAAAAAAAAAATCGAACTTTTAATCTCACATATACACCAAAACTTATCTGAAGTGACTCACAGACCTAAATGTGAGAGCCAAAACTTTAAAACTTCTGGAAGAAAACACAGTAAAATAAAAATCTTTGCGTCTCTGGGTTAGGCAAAGATTTCTCAGGGAGAACACAAAAAACATGAACCATAAATGAAAAACTAGACTTCATCAGAGCTTAAAATTTCTGCTGTTTGAAATATACCACTAAAATGAAAAGGCAAGCAGCTGACCGGGAGAAAGTACTCATAACACAAACATCTGAGAAAAGGACTTACGTGTAGGATATTCTAGTACTAGAATATCCAACTCAAAAATAGAAAAAAAAAAACACAATTTGAAAATGGGCAAGAGTTGAACAGTCACTTGACAAAAGATGTACAAATGACCAATAAGCACATGAAAAAGTGCTCGACATCATCAGTGTTCAGAGAACTGCAAGTTTACTGCAATGAGACACCTCATTTCCACTAGAGTGGCTAAAACACGATGAGGATGTAGAGTAACTGGATTCGCTTATATTGCTGCTGGGAATGTAAAATGGTACCACCACTTTGTACATTGTTTGGCCATTTCTCCCAGAGTTAAACATACTTACATTATAATCCAAGAGAAACGAAAACATATCCACAAAGACTTATGTACATCTAGTTACAGCAACTTTATCATGATCAAAAACTATATAGAACAAAAAAAATTCATCAGTAGGTAAATGAACAATTTCTGGTTATGTCCACACAAAGGAATGCCACCGAGCAATGAAAAGGACTGAATGATACACATTCATAAATCTCAGAACCGTTATGCTAAAAGAACAAGTACTATGTGATAATATGAAACTCTAGAGAAGTCTGAGTATACCTTTGAGAAAACTCTACAACTGGACACTCAAAATAGGTGCATTTTATACATCAGTAATAGCCCGGTAAAGTTAACATCTGCTGCATATTAGAGGACATAATCCTCTTTAAAATAGGGACAGTAATATCTACATTAAGCGGTGAGTAAATGAGTTAGGATTAGTTCATATGAAACACTTAAGGCTTGTCTGGCATACAATAAAACAAATAAATGTAGGATAACTGCACAACAAAGTCACTATAACCAGTGGTTCTCAACTAAGGGCAATTGTGCACCCCCCTCAAACCAGGGGAAACTGGGCAATGTCTGAAAACATTCCTGATTGTCATGACTGGACGGGTACTACTGGTACCTAGCCAACAGAGGCCAGGGTTGATGCTAAACATTCTACAAGGCATAGAACAGCCTCTACACAAAGAATAATCTGACCCAAGATGTCAATACAGCAGAGGTTCAGAAACCCATTTATTAAAAAAAATAAAAGTGACAGAACAATCCACAGATGTAAAGGAAATATTCCAAGTGCACATAATCAACACGGAATTCAAATCCGGAATGTGTGGGGGTGTGTCTGTTGGTGGTGGTGCAAAAGTAATTACATTCTCAGACCATTACTTTTAAATCATTATAACTAGGCGCAAACACATCTTTATTAATCAAAATAGGAACCATTACAATCAACACATTTTTGCAGAGAAATAAAGTTGTTTATTCCTGCAGCATAAAAATCCGTGCTTCAGGATTCAACAAACTCTTGGAAAGCATTTTCTGCACCATGCTGGTGTGGAAGCATTCCACCCACAAAAAAACTATCAAGATGCTTGAAGTGGTAGTTGGTTGGCAAGAAGTCAGGTGAATCCGGTAGAGGAGGCAAAACCTCATAGACCAATTCCTTCAACTCCTGAAGCCCTGGTTGTGCAACCTGCAGCTGGGCACTGTCGTGGAGAATTGGGACCTGCCAGGTGCAGTGGCTCACGCCTGTAATCCCAACACTTTGGAAGGCTCAGGTGGGTGGATCACTTGAGGTCAGGAGTTTGAGACCAGCCTGGCCAATATGGTGAAATCCTGTCTCTACTAAAAATACAAAAAAGAGCCTGGGGTGGTGGCAGGTGCTTCTAATCTGATCTACTCGGCAGGGTGAGGTAGGAGAATTGCTTGAACCTGGGAGGCGGAGGTTGCAGTGAGCTGAAACTGAGCCACTGCACTCCAGCCTGGGTGATGTCTCTCAAAGAACTGCGCCCTTTCTGTGGACCAATTGCCAGCTGCAGGTGTTGCAGTTTTCGGCAAACCTCACGGATTTGCTGAGTATGATTCTCTTATGTAACGGTTTCACCGGGATTCAGAAAGCTGTAGTGGATCAGACTAGCAGCATACCACCAATGAGTGACCATAACCTTTCTTTGGGGTGCAAGTTTGGCTTTGGGAGGTGCTTTGGAGCTTCTCAGTCCAACCACTGAGCTGGTCATCACTGGCTGTCATCTAAAATCCACTTTTTGTTGCACATCACAATCTGATTGAGAAATGGTTTGTTGCCGTTTCTCACCTTTCCAATTTTCTTCAAATGCCAAGCACAGAATGGACGACTTTCTTAGGCAACTTCCTGTGTAGTTCTAAAAGGATCAGCTTCGAGGACTGCTCTCAATTAGTTGTTGTCAACTTCCAAAGGCTGGCCACTGTGTTCCTCATATCCAAGGCTCTCGTCTCCTTTGAAAAATTTCTTGAATCGCCACTGCCCTGTATGTTCATTAGTAGTTCCTGGGCCAAATGCGCTGCTGTTTCGACTTGTCTCTACTGCTTTATGACCCATATTGAACCCAAATAAGAAAATCGCTTGAAGTTGCTTTTTGTCTAATATCATTTCCATAGTCTAAAATAAATATAAACAGCAAGTAATAAGTCATTAGCAAAAAAAGTGAGAAATGTGCATTAAAATGATGTATAACATAACCATATTTAAGAAAGTATTCCAGTATCAAAAGACAAATTTTAATGATGCAAAAACCGTAATTACTTTTGCACCAACCTAATATATCCTACAAATCAAAAAGAAAATAACAAGACTAATAGGAAAAAGAAGGAAGAATAAGACTATGACCAAAAAACATAAAAACATCCTTATCCTGCAAGGAATGCAAAGTGAACACAAGACAGAGGTTTAAAACCAATAAACTGACAAAAAATAAAAACTCTGACAATATTAAATGGTGATGACACAGAAGAACAAGAATCTGTATTATACACAACAGAGAAAAGGTAATTATGGCCAATATGTATACATGCATGAATGCACATATATATTCTTATGCATGTATCAGAATAACAAATGATGATGAAACAGTGGTTACTCCAGGGATACCTTAAATTACTGTTCCTGCTTTTTGGAAGCTTTTAAATGACTCCCATTCGCTGAACACTTACGTATCCAGTAAAGTACACAACACAGGTGCTTCATATACTTCATATTTCTTAGTTCTTAAATCTGTTGCAGATATTAATAGTCCTCTTTTTTCAGATGTGTAAAATTAAGTTTCAGTGTAAACTGAATCTCTAAGAGAGTGTCATTTTCTCAAGGTTCAGAACAGTAAGTGGCAGAGCCAGGATTCAGGCTAAGAAGGTCTTTCTACTCCAATGCCTAACCTTGTCTATCCCAGAGTGATATAGTATTATGACCTATGCCCTGATATTTAACAAAATTAAAGCATTCTTGGGAATATTTCTAGTTTTCATACAAATATCCTCAATTAAGATCATTCTGGAATGGGCAGAAGATAAAAAGAAATGGAATGGCAAAATGCAGAGAAAGCAAGGCAAATGAAAGCTACAAACCTCTACCCTAGATAAACGTACACACGGGCTGGGCGAGGTGGCTCGTGCCTGTAATCCCAACAGTTTGGGAGGCTGAGGGGGAGGGATCACCTGAGGCTAAGCGTTGGAGACCAGCCTGACCAACATGGTAAAATCCTGTCCCTACTATACAAAATAATATTAACTGGGTGTGGTGGTGGGTGCCTGCAATCTCAGCTACTCAGGAGGCTGAAGCAGGAGAATCGATTGAACCCGTGAGGTGGAGGTTACGGTGAGCCGAGATGGCGCCACTGCACTCCTGCTGGGCAATAAGAGCGAAACTCCGTCTCAAAAAAAAAAAAAAAAAAAAAAGATAATTGTACACAGACATGAAATTATGTATATATTTTCAGTAGTTCACAAATTCCCTAGGAGTTCCATCCACAGGCCTTTCCTCAGATTACAAGTTGAGAACTGCTACTTTAGGGGCTAAATTAAATTATAATATTTAAGTGACCATTCAAATTTCTTTGATCAGAGTTGAGCTATCAACTAGTGCATAAGCATTTCATACACACTGCCCGTGTTCAGAAATCTTTGTTTGCCTTGGTAAAATTTACCGTCATTCTTACTGTAATGAGCTCTTTGCTCTAGAAGGGAAGTAATGAGATTGGTAGACATATGACACTGGTAGAATTAATTTAACTCAACATCTTCTGTGTAAAGGTTACCTTTGCGAGTTAGAAGTTAGAACAAGGAACATCACACTACAAAAAAAAAAAGGTTGGCTCCTTTTTGTATCTATAGACAATTACTGGCAAAAGTTATATTCTACTTTATACACATATTTGCAAAAATGCATCACAGGGTTCAACATCTTCAGCTGTCACAGATAATGTCACACAACAAAGACGTTAATCTATTAGTCTATTTTTTTCACCTGTATTTGTCTTTTTCTTTACATATCCTTCTTTCTCATTTGAGGTGTTGGTTCATGTCTTTCCTATTCTCTGGTCCCACTCATAATTCTTTCATTCTGCCATTTTTATCCTTTAAGTAGATGTAATGTAGGATTATTCTGATATACAGATTTCATGTTTTCCAGCGACCTAGCTAATCTTTCCGTCAACAAATACATCTAAACTGGTTACTTCCTCAATCTATCCTTGTTTCTCAATTGAGTGTTAATATGAATCTTTTGATTGTGACAGATACACTGCCTGACCAAACTTTAGTCAAGCCTAGGCTTATCTGTGCAACAGTTGTAAAATCTAGTTTTAACAAGAACCTCCCCAATCCTTGTTCTTCATCCTCCACCAATCTGATCACGTCTTCAGCAAGAATTATGTTAAGTTGCTTTAGTCAGAATCTCCCTCATCCCCGATGTATCCTCTTAATAATTTTCCACCCACTGATTGCCCTACCCCCTTATAGCTCTCTGGCTATAAATTCTCACTTGCCCATGCCGTGTTCAGAGTTGAGCCCAATCTCTTTCCCCAACTACAAAATCCCATTACAGTGGTCCCTATACTTATCTTGAAGATCCTGAATAAAGTCTGACTTACTATACTTCAAGAGTATCATCAAATAATTATTTTTTTAACAATGAAAGGGAGGCACCGTCTATACTGTATACTGGTTTGGAGGCATGCTCCATCCAGCATACTGCCTCATTTATTTCACAAACATCTGACTACTATTTATGAGCAGGAATTGTGTTATGCAGACAAAAGAACTAGTGAACACTTGCAGGAGGCTTCAAAAATTAGAGAAATGATGTAAAGTGTCCTCATTTTTCTTACTGATAAAGCATGTCAACCATAAATTTATCTGCAATGTTTAAAAAGTTGTATTTTCAACAAGCATAACATGTGGGGAGAGATTAGAACATAAAATGACTCCTTGCCATATAAATTTGGCAATTTCTTTTTTTTTTTTGAGATGGAGTATCGCTCTTGTTGCCCAGGCTGAAGTTCAGTGGCATGATCTCGGCTCACTGCAACCTCCGCCTCCCAGGCTCAAGCGATTCTCCTGCCTCAGCCTCCCGAGTAGCTGGGATTACAGGCATGTGCCACCACGCCCAGCTAACTTTTGTATTTTTAGAGACGGGGTTTCACCATGTTGGTCAGGTTGGTCTCGAACTCCTGACCTCAGGTGATCCGCTCGCCTCGGCCTCCCAAAGTGCTGGGATTACAGGTGTGAGCCACCTCGCCCGGCCAAAATCGGCAATTAATACTGTCTCCTCAGATGTTAAAGAATACCGTCTAACTCTAAGCACACATATTTACAGTATTCAATCCCTTAATTTCTCTAAATATCTTCTAGATTTAGTCTTCTTTCCATAATTGAGAATTATTTGTCATAAAGATGGTCTGCACGCCCCAAGTTTACTTTCTTCTAGGATATTACTGTAATGAATGCATTTTAAAATCTGGATTTGAAAACCTGGTTCTGCAAACAAGCTAGTACAAGTCACTTAACATGGTTCCCTGAATCTCATTTTATTCCCCCTTGTAAAGCATGCTAAAATACGTCTCATAATGTTGTTCTAAGGGTGAAATGAGATAAAGCATCTCCATTACTTAGCACAGTACTTGGCATAAAATCCAATGTCCAATCAACAAAGCGGATTCTCAGCTTCTCAACTCTTGCAAGAGCGAGCATGCATTTCCTTAAATCCTTGCCCTCACAATAACTAGCACAATTCACACATAACAAAAACTGGGTGACTCCCAGGGAGTGGCTTAGGAGAAAGTTTCTGGGACTTTTGAGAGTCCAGAAACTTTCTCCTAAGGCAGTTCCTGGGAGTTACTGAGTCATGAGTCACTTCATTTCCATTACTTTTTTTGAGGCAGCCCTAACTCCACAGATGTATTCCATTATCAGATACACCTGATGTTTATACAGAAATGTTTTCATGGTATTTTGATCTTAATAGCCTTTCAACAGGTACTCATGGTTCTTAGAATACAAATTCCTTACAATGGCCTAGTGATCTAGTTGGTCCCAGCTGATTCCCCCCCCCCCCCCAGAATGTTCTGGTCACATCTGGCGTCTGACTGATCCTTCAATACCCTAAGCTTATTCCATCCTCGGGCCCTATTTCCTTCCAACTAGCATGCCCCTCTCACATCCAACAGGCTGGGCTCACACACCGCCTCCTAAGGCAGCTCTGGCCGTGAGTCCTCTGCCTCCCCCAGTACTCCACTGTATTCATAGCACAGAACTTCCCCCCCCCCCAAATTCTTCCTGCTTTCTTTCCAAGTGAGTTATCTCCTCTAGACTGTGAACTTCTTGAAAACTGGGACCTTGTCTGCTTCTAGATGCATCCCCACTGCCTAGAACCGTGTCTGGCACAGAGCATGCCAGCGACCGCCACTGGGCTGCGGCTTTGAGGCCCAAGGCGGATTCGCTGCAACCGTGAGAACGTACTCCCAGCATCAGCCTCCTTTTCCGGGTCTGGAGGCCAAGCGCCTCCAGAGGGCCTTCGTTGGGAGTGTTGGCCCGCTCATCCTGCCGAGTCACAGGTGAGGTTCAGGATTCTCCGCCGCGATGGACCCCTGCGAGACTGCGAAGCAGGTGAACGACCTCCCGCGGAACCTAAGCTGCCAAGGGCTGGGGAGGAGAACGGAAGCCGGCGTCGGCGGCCTCCAGAACCTGTCAAGTCTTCTAGGTGTCGGTCAAGGAAGTGGGCCCTTCCACAGAGCAGTGAGAGAGAGCTGAAAACTGCTCACTGCAAACCGGCTTCCAAAAAACCAACTGGAAAACTCACCGGAAAGCGTAGGCTGCCCAGACGCCCCAAGGGACCAAAGCTGGAGGGAGGCGCCCTCGTAAGCAGACAGGAGTGCGCGTACCGAGTTTGCGCAACCGCAGTAGAAGCCGCACGCTCTTAAGCCGGCCGCGCAACCGCAGTGGAGGCCTCGTGTGCCCGGGGTGGGGCACGGAACTGGGCGGAGCTAGGCCCCCTCGCGCGCTGACGCGACTGGTCGCGGCGGAATGGTGTAGGTGCGCAGGCGCGGAGGTGGCACGGGGGCAGGGAGGCGGGGCCGCGCAGGCGCTGTGAGAGGCGGTAGCGGCGGCGGCGGCGGCGGTGGCGGCGGCAGCTGTGAGGGGGTTCCGGGAAGATGGTGCTGATCAAGGAATTGTGAGTGGGTCCGTGGGCGCGATCTAGGCCGTGGGACGGCAGTGACGGGAGATTTGTTGATGGAGAAGCGGCAGGCTCTCCCTAAATCGGAGTCAGCCCTGTGTCAGCCCCTCCCTGCGGGCGCCCCCTCCCTCCGACACGCGCCCCTGGCCCCCTTGAAGCCCCTCCCTGATCGCGCCCCTCGGCCCTCCAGGCATTGCCGTGGTAACACGGCCTCCCACTTCACCCCGGCGAAGGCGGCTGGGTCCCGGCCCTAGCGCGTGGCTCGGGAAGGCGCGGCCGGGAGTTTCCGCTGGGACCCGCCTTCTCCCCAACCCCCCACCCCCAGCCTGGGTCTGGGCCCACCCCCAGGTCCGCCGGTGGGAAGGAGCCGCAGTTCAAGGGTGGGGAGACACGTTGGGTCTGACTGTGATTTGTCGTCCGGGGTGGAGTCCGCTGGTAACCAGCGGGAGATCGGCTTGCCGAGTGAAGGCAGCCCTGATGTCAGGACTCGGGGTGGGACGTTGGCGCCCTGAAGTTCGTGCTGGAGCCTGGAATCTGGAAAGGCTGCGCTCAGCTGGGCAGCTCCATGGACTTGACGGGAGAGCCTTTTCTCTTCTTGGTTTCCGCATGTTTTAAGATGAGGTGACACCCCGGGCCCCACCTACTTTCTTAGAAGTTAACACGTGGTCTGTCAAACGGAGGGATTTCTAGGTGCATCCGACCGTCCGAGTGATTTTGTTGAAAAGTCGCTGCTTTTCCCACTGGCAAGGACTGTGAACATTACGGAAATTTGCTTGGCTTTGAATGTGTTCATCCGTGACAGCTGGTTCGTGTCGTCAGCATCCTTTGGGCAGCTAGGGATGTCGAATATGGCCCATTCGTTGTTTTTCACATTTTTCATTTTAGATTCTTAGAAATATTTTTGCCTTACTTTAGCTTTCTTCAGACACCTTATTTTTAGTGTTCTTAAACCGTCTTTAAAAAGTCACTGATGTCACTTCTCTGCTTAATACCTCTCAAAGACTTCCACTTTCACCCAAAATAAAAAGTCAAAGCCTCTGCAACAGCCTACAAGGCTTTTCACTTTTTCCCCCCGCCCTGATTTCATTTACCACCTTTTGCCCATTCCAGCTTCACAAGCTTCCTTGCTGTTCCTCCACTACTCTGCAGTAAGTTCAGTTCAAAGCCTTTCCACCTGCTTTTTCCCTCGAAGCGCTCTAACTCACCTCCTTCCAGGTATTTGCTCAGATGTCGCCTTCTCAGGGAATTCGTTTCTGAAGACCTAATTGCAGTTCCCACTATTTGGTATTTGCCTTCCCTGCTTGATTGGTCTCCATATCACCATCCAACGTGCAACACAATTTTTTATTTATTTGTTTTCTCTTACTAGTTATATTCTCTTTCTACATGTAAGGGCCACAAATTTGTTTTGCTCACTCTCATATCCCCAGTTTTTAGAATAATCTTTCGCATGTAATAGGTGCTCAGTAAATATTTGTTAACGAATTGATGAAAAATGATAACTTTCGTCAGTGACAGAGATGTTGAGAAGAGACATATTTTGCCTTTTGTTGGTAGAGTGAAAATTCGCATTGGGTTTATATAAAAGTTTTCTTTCAAGTCGTTTTTACAGTGTCTCAAGTGTTAATTACTCTGACTTCTATATGATGTAGGTAGATGGGTGGCAGACACTAAAACAAATGGAGAAAATAAGAAAGAAGGAACTTGACTTGGCCCACGTTACAGAGCAAGTGAGTTGGTCCGGGGTGGAGTCCCTGAACTGATTTTAAACAGATCTAGTCATTTTTCTTTCATTGGAGTATTTCCTCCCTCCAAAAATGTTACAGACGCTCAAAAAAAGTGTTCAGTAGATCCGTTTGACAGTTATGTGAGTAGTACGAAGCTGACTCTTGGAAAGCAGTTCCCATTGGGAATTTGCACACTATGCTTTTTGCAAACATTTGCTTTCATTATAAAAATTTAAATGTACCCAGATAATGAATGTTGACAACATGTGCCCGAAGTCTAATTATTTTTCCCGAACAGTTATAAATTAAATTTCTTTCTTTCTTTCTTTCTTTCTTTTTTTGAGACCGAGTCTTGCTCTGTTGCCCAGGCTGGAGTGCAGTGGCACCATCTCGGCTCACTGCAACTACCACCTACTGGGTCCGATCGATCTTCCTGCCTCAGCCTCCAAAGTAGCTAGGATTGCAGGCATATGCCACCACGCCCCACTAATTTTTTTTATTTTTTATTTTTTGTACAGATGGAGTTTCATCATGTTGTTCAGGCTGGTTTTGAACTTCTGACCTCAGGTGATGCACCTGCCTCGGCCTCCCAAAGTGCTGGGGTTATAGGTGTGAGCCACCATGCCCAGCCTTGAGTTTCTTGATGTTCGTATCTCCCCTAGGTTTTTTTTTTTCCTGTTAGACTTTTTGAACAGAGGAGCTGTTTCATAAGTAATGTCAGTATCTAGCACAGAATCTAGTCCTAGCATGCTGTATTCAGTGTTGTTCAATGAAAAACTGACACTTCTTACTCTTAAGTCAACTTTCTAAAACTCTTGTTTGTTAGAAGCAATGAATAGCTCATTCCTATGTGAAGATATTGGTAACTGAAATATTTTGGCAAATGTTTGTTGTCTTACAAAATTCTATTTCTTTATTATTTATTTTTGAGACAGTGTCTTGCTCTGTTGTCCTGGCTGGAGTGCAGTGGCACCATCTCAGCTCACTGCAACCTCTACCTCCCGGGTTCAAGCGATTCTCCTGCCTCAGCCTCCCAAGTAGCTGGGGCTACAGGCACATGCCACCATGCCCTGCTAAATGTTTTGTACTTTTAGTAGAGACAGGGTTTCACCATGTTGGCCAGGCTGGTCTCGAACTCCTTACCTCAGGTGATCTGCCTGCCTCAGCCTCCCGGAGTGCTAGGATTACAGGCATGAGCCACCACGCCTGGCCCTCTATTTTTTTTTATAATAATTAAAATGTTAGAAATGACTTTCGGGGTGGGCTGTTTTCCTTCAAGTTATTATTTAAGCAGTAGACGGAGTTACCGCTAATGTAGAGTCCTGGTTTTAAAGAATTCGTTACTGATTCCATTTGGAAGATTATTTTTATGAGAATTTTTAGACATTTGAACATTTTCGATTGGCACTGAAAGTTGAATACTGCTTTTAGAATAACAACAGAAAATCAAAGCCTGTGTGTTCCTTTTCCCTTTTACTTGTTAAGCAAATATTGAAGTTACTTGACTCATTGTTTAGAATGTCTTAATCACTTTCATTTTGTGAAAGAAATTTCCTTGAAAGTGTTATTAAATAAAAACAGGGATCTTCCTGTTAGTGTAAAATTACTCAGCAGTGATTCTTTGGTTTTGTGAAACTTCAGGGAAGCCTAACTCTTCCCTCTCTATCCCTTCCTTCCACTCCCTCTGCAGTCCATCATCTTGGTTCAGGCCTTTGTGACAATTCTTGTGTAGCTTCCCAAAAGATAGGTTTTCCCACTTCTGCTTGTCAGTGTTTTTGACCACCTGCAGATGACTTCTTCAGGTCAGCTGTAGTTGTCACTTACCTCTTATAACAACCTTCTGGGATTCCTTATTGCCTGATCAACTTAATGGATTTCTTACTATAGTATTACAGGTCCTGGTCCTGATAATATGCTCCCAATCTATGTCATTCTAGTCTCCTCTCCCCCCTTTTATGCCCTAGGACAGTGAGCAAGTTAGTGTGTACAGAGAAGAGAACTAAAATGATTGGGAATTTTTAGGTATGGAAGGACTTACAAGAAGTTTATTCTTTTTTTTTGAGATGGAGTCACTCTGTCACCCAGGCTGGAGCACAGTGGTGCTCCGCCTCTTAGCTTCAAGTGATTCTCCTGCCTTAGCTTCCAGAGTAGCTGGGATTACAGGTGTGTGCCACCACGCCCAGCTAACTTTTGTATTTTTAGTAGAGATGGGGTTTCAGCGTGTTGGCCAGGCTGGTCTTGAACCCACCCCTGACCTCGCGATCCACCCGCCTCAGCCTCCCAAAGTGCTGGGATTGCAAGCATGAGCCACCGTGCTGGCAAGAAGTTTATTCTTGACGGAGAGTAGAAATTAGTGACCACTGTGGCTTTGAGAATGTTCATTGTTTTTGGATCACCGTTATCAGAAAGACAAAGAGTGGTGGTAATTTGGTAGTCAGAGGGAAGGAGTAACAGACATGTGTTGTACATGTTGGAGATTGAGGTGATGTGAACATTCAGGCAGAAGTGTTTGAGGAGAGTAGGGAGAAAGGAGTAGGTGGAAAGTGTAGCTGGAATGCAAACTGGATATAATCTGGGTTGCATTACTCTCTTCATGCTTAGGTATAAGAAAGACTATTAACAAAGAATGTCTAGACCAAAAAGACTGTCACTAATACAATAAGCTAAATGACTCTTACTGTAAGAAAAAATAAAAAGAAACTACAGCTGAAGAGAAATTAGAATGAGGAAAACTATTGAAAATTTTCTATAAAATGACAGGTAAGATTAGGAAAATATGAGAAGGATCACACACTCCCACCCCCAAAAAGAAGTTGCTGTCTTGGAACCAGCTATAATTTTGAGACAGTTGATACACAGGGATGGTCTTGGTTTTCAGAATTTATGGTGGACATAAGCTAAGGAATCTCCTTATAAAATCCAGAGATAAAATGCAACATTTTGATGAAATAATATACCATGATATTGTTTTTGGCCTTTAAGACTGCTTGCAATGAAGCTATAATGACATATTTTTGGTATATACAATGACAAACTCTTGAACAGGATCAGACACATATTGTCTGTATGCTAGAAGGGATTATTATAAGGTTCAAGGTAGTTTCCATAGTAAAATTTTTTCTTATTATTTCTACCTGGCTCCTTATTTTTATCTTAGTAAACTTGAGGAGTAATTGAATTGAGGGAACAGTTTCTGGAAGCATTTGTTAATGAAATTGAAGAAGTATTCTGTGAGAACCATCATAAAAACAAAATGTACAGTATATAGGTGGAAAGTGAAACCATACTAAAAACTGTGTCAGGGCAACCTGACCTGTCAATCTACAGATATTACATTCTGTACCCTGCAATTTTCAATATTGAGTTTTCTCTTTTTTCTTTACTCACAAGAGTCTCTGCAGCTGCTCTTTGGGGTCCTGGGAAGACTAAATGCAAATGAACGTTGGGATCCAGAAATGACAGTTTTAGTTCTCCAATTAGGGTGTAGGCATTGCAGAGACCCTCTTCCATGACACCCTTGGATTTTTTGATTTAAGAGACCTGTCTCTGTTATCATTGGATTTAAGGTAAAACTTCTTTAGAGATCTGTGTTTAAAGCTATTTCATATGTAATGTACGTATTTTTTCTTTTGTCTTTTTAGCCGTGTGGTTTTGCCATGTTCTGTTCAGGAGGTAAGTTTTTCTTGCTTCTGCATATTGATATATGTACTGTACTTTGATATGTTATTCTAAGCTCATATTTTCATAGTATTGATTTACCTTTTCATTCCACCTGATGTGACAAAATGAATTACGATAATGAATTGCAAATGAATTTCTCGTTACACTACCTTGTTCTGGAAGAGTCTAAAGGATGTAGTTTAACCTCCTGTCTAGTGCAGGAATCTTCCTACAGCATCCCAGAGAAATGAGGCTCCAGCCTCAGCTTATGTAGTTTAAGGTTAAGTAACTTGCTACTTGGAGAAGCAGCCTGCTTTACTGTTGGACATTTTAAACATTTGTCGTTGACCCAAAATCTGCTTTTCCTATAGTGCTTGGCTCTTGTTGACAGCTTATCCCATTTGAGCAATGGGAAATAAGCCTGTTCTGTCTTGCAGTGGTAATCCTTCAGGTTTTCTGATGGCAGTTCTCCCCTCCAGCCAACCACCTCCCCCACAAGCCCTTTTATTTCATCTTAGACAGTCCCAAGGTTAAACATTCCTGGCACATTCATTTGGCCTAATACAGCATGATCTGTAGACTTCCTCACCAGCTGGTCCCATTACTGTATGTGTTGTAATTGTTGATCTGAACTGCAAACAATATTCCAGACATGGTATGACCAGCACATAACTATAAGAGCTTATTGTCTTCCTCAGTTTACACATGACACAGAACGTGCATGTCCTGGAGTTATAGCCACGTGTAGTATAGCCAAGAATGAGGATAAGAGCAGAAATAGCTTCTGAGAAATCAAGATATGTATAGCAAAACCCATAAAACCCTCTAGGCTCTTTTGTAACTTGCACAAAGTTCCCATTTGCTCAGTTTTCTGGTTTTCCTAGAGCTGACAGTAGATTAGAAGCAGTGACTTGGAAGTGGGACAAAACAAACTGATAACCTAAGAAGTGACAGCTGACAGAAGACAGAAAGAAATGCAGGAAGTGAAAGAGAGTAGCTGTCTGGCACTGGTTAATGTAGACTTGAACCCAGCTGTATGTATCTCAGGAGGATTCATTATATTAAAACACTCCAGAGAAGCCAGGCACCCCTGTTCTCTATTTGCACAATTGATTGTTTGAACTTGAATGCGGAAATTGACATTTGTTTCTGTTAGATTTTTTCTTTTGGTTTCAGCTCATTGAATTAGCTTGTCGAAATCTTTTTGAGTCTTGGTATTGTCACTGAAAATAACTCTTCTTGGCTTTCTGTTATACTCATTTTTTTCTTTTTTTTTTTTTTGAGTTGGAGTCTTCCTCTGTTGCCCAGGCTGGAGTGCAGTGGCGCGATCTCAGCTTGCTGCAACCTCTGCCTCCTGGGTTCAAGCAGTTCCTCCTACCTCAGGCTCCTGAGTAGCTGGGTTACAGGTACCTGCCACCATACCTGGTTGATTTTTGTATATTTAGTAGGGGTGGGGTTTCACCATGTTGGTCAGGCTGGTCTCGAACTCCTGACCTCAGGTGATCCGCCTGCCTTGGCCTCCCAAAGCCCTGGGATTACATGCATGAGCCACTGTGCCAGGCCTATGCTCACATTTTTAAAACATGCTTTCTGTGTCTATTTCTTACTTTTTTTTTTCTTATTCTTAAAAAACGAGAATGAAAGAAAGCCTAAGTAGCATGCCACAAAATGTCAGTCCATTAACATTTTTTTGGATATAGTTCTTTTGAATTTTTGTTACTGTATGTTCCTGACCAAAATGAAATTTATCTTTTAACTTAGACTCATTTTAGTCCTGTTTTAGAATATTGTGGTGTTTAAAAGTACATATTGAAGGTATTTAAGGATTGTGGCACTATTAGACTAACCCTAGAGTTGTGTCATGGAAGGCTGAAAGGAGAAATACAGTCCTCTCTGCAGGCCCTACAGAAATTGGAGCATTTAAGACATGTTTGGTTTCAACTTCCCAAACACTTCTAAATTGAGTAAGAGTGTGGGTGTGGGTGTGTTTTTAAATTTAATTAATGGGCAAAATAGCATCATATCTCCATGTGATTTATAGATATGAATGTTTACTGAGCTTACAACTAGCTGCTGTTTTGGTCCCTCACCTAAAATGTTAGTTTTGAAATTACAAGTTCTTAGAGGTAGATTTTTGTAGCTTTTCTTCGGAAATATGCTTATCAAGAAGAAATACACTTCTTCAAGCTGTTTTCATTAGAAGAAATAATTTTAGCCAAATTTGAGGAGATGGGAGATAGTGCCATGGTTGGGTCACTGGAACAAATGAGAACACAAGAACTTCTTCCAACATTTGTTGGAACTAATGACCAGATTGGCATAGAAAATACAGCTGACTTACAGGTACTGATGCAGGCCTCTGAGGTTTCTGATTCACTTCAAATGAAATAGAAACTACTCCCAGCAGTTTCCTGCCCTTTATGGTGATACGTGTATATTTATATTACTTTAAAAACAATTTCCGCTTATTCTGTTTACTTGAGAACTCACAATGAACATTTTTGATCCTGGGTCCCCAGTACTGTTTCTGGTTAGCTGAAGAAGGACCACATTGGGTGTATCACAAATAAGTCATAAGGAAAAAAGGACCCCAGAAGTCTACTAAGATTTGGACTACCTGTTACGTCTCTTTGGATCTCCATGCTTTTGTTATTATGGTTTACATCCCTCCCCTTTATCATTAAGAACAATGTGCCGGTTGCTCAGCTTTAGTTGGCAGAGTGCCAGTTGTATTTCTGCCATACTTTTCTTGGAATTTTGTGAAGTTAAATGAGATATAATAGAGGTGAACATGCTTTGGAAAGTACAAATATATATTGTTCAAAAGTTGAACCAAGTGTCGAGACATTTTCATGATAAATGGATAGCGTAAAGGCACGAAAGTTTTTGTAACTGGCAATTATTTTGAATAGTGAAAGTTCTATAAAATATGGTTTTTTAAAACTGTATGATAATCTGCTGTTTGTCTTCCTACACATATAAATTTGTAATTTGAGTTGTGTTTTCATGTTGAACACAGTTGTGCTGAATGGTTTGGATATGCTTTTCTGTATCTTCTGTATTAAGATTTTAGCATACAAAATTCTGCAGTTACTACTGACTTACTGAGTTTCTGTGTCCTTTGAAATTTCAGTATCAGGTTGGTCAGCTTTACTCTGTTGCAGAAGCCAGTAAGAATGAGACTGGTGGTGGAGAAGGAATAGAAGTCTTAAAGAATGAACCTTATGAGAAGGATGGAGAAAAGGGACAGTATACACACAAAATTTATCACCTAAAGAGGTAGGTGGTATTCACATTTGATGGCTTTTAACTACCTGGCTTACTTACGAAGCATGTAACTAGCTAGCTTAACTAGTAGATGTGAAGTACATTTTTCATTTCAGTGTGATATGTTGCACTTTAATTTTTTGAGAGAACCTCCTCCTTTATTTGTTGTTTGTAAATTAGAAAAGTATTATATCTACTTATAACAAAAATTCAAATAAAAACTTAGTCACCGCTCCTTGGCATCAAATAGTTGTAACACAGAAACACTAGAAGCAGTTTAGAGTTTATCCTTCTAGATCATTTTCTGTATATATTCAAAGGAATTTTTAAAACAAACGTAAATAGCCATGTATTACTTGTATCAATTTTAGTTTTCGACAGCAAATGGACCATATGAATGGTTTTGCAGTTTGCTTTATTTCACATGAACATCTTCCATATTATTATTATTTAATATCTGTGATTTATTTTGAAGCTGAGTAAAATTTCTTATGGACATAGTATAGTTTACTTAACCTATGTTGTAAGTCCCTTTAGTATTTTAGATATTTTCTAGTTTTTGTCTGTTATAAATAATGTTTCTGGCCAAGTGTGGTGGCTCACATTAATTTCAACACTTTATGAGGCCGAGGCAGGAAGATCGCTTAAGCCTTAGAGTTCAAGACCAGCCTGGGCAACACCGGGAGACCCCATCTCTAAAAAAAAAAAAAAAAAAAAAAAAAAAAAATAAGCTAGGCATGATGATGTGCACCTATGATCCCCGCTACTTGGGAGGCTGAGGTGGAAGGATCGCTTGAACTCAGGAGTTAGAGGCTGCAATGAGCTATGATCACATTATTGCACTTCAGCCTGCACAAATGAACAAGACTGTCTCAAAAAATAAGCCTTCTGTGAACACGGTTATATGTGTGTCTGTATGCCTTAGGTTACTTGTTCTAAGAGAAATTATGAAAGGAGAAATTCATAAAAGGATTGCTGGGAGGACATGCACATTTTAAATTTTGATATTACTGCCAAAATTGCCCTTCAAAAGTTTGATAGTATTCATTTTTCCATATTTTTCTTTTTAATTTTTATAATTTTGTAGACAAAAAATAGTCTCTTGTTAAAATTTGTATTTATCAGTGAGGTTGAATGTGTTAATTGATCCTTTGAATTTCTTATATGACTTTTGACCCTTCATATCCTTTCTTTTTTTTTTTTCTCTTTGGTTTGTTGAAGTTTTTTTTTTGCACATTCCCCTAAGTTTGGCAGTCTAATCTGTATCTTTGGCATAAATATTTTAAAACAAAAAATGCTGGCCGAGTACAGTGGCTCACGCCTGTAATCCTTGTAATCCCAGAACTTTGGGAGGCCGAGGTGGGAGGAATGTTTGAGCTCAGGAGTTTGAGACCAGTCTGGGCAATGTAGTGAGACCTCATCTCTACAGAAAGAAAAACCAAGACAAAAAAAAAAAAAAAAAAAGGGGGGGGGGCTACTAGTATTTATCTAAGAGCAAAAGACCAATAATGGCTTTTAAGAGTCCATTTTGTCATTAGTCTCCCTAGTTAATTAAAGATAGGGGATCTTTTCTCTTGCCTCTGTTCTCTTCATATTGAAATGAGTCATACTCATGTTTTGTGGAACTCCTTAAAGTTGTAGCTGTCATGACTGGTATTTTTTTTATATTTCCTCAGTTTAACTCTGCTGCTTGGTTTATAGTGACACATAACCTACTCATCCTTGGTTTATAGTGATGAATAACCTAATCACTTTATAGTACCTTATATTTTATTATTATTTTCTCTTAGAATACAACATTTCTTTGCTTCTGTTGCAGGTTTGACTTGAGAAATAAGGCAATAACTGATCAATCAATTATCCATAGAAAAGGTCTTTTTCATTTCATGGTTTCTATTAATTTGTTAGTACTCTAAGTATATCTGAAAATATGTGTCAGTTGAGAGAAAATTTTGACATTCCAAATGATAAAGTCTGTGTAATATTTAAAGTTTTGAATTTGCTTATAAGTACTCAGCTTTCTTTTTTAATATTTTTGCATTTGCCTGTTAATTGAATTATACCACCACATATGAAAGTTCCTCTTATAAATACTGGATTCTTCCTGGGGGTTCTAAAATAAGCCAAGAAGTTTGATGTATAAAATTTTGTGTTGGCCTCTGATGTCTTCTTTAGATCACTATCCTATAAGTAAATAAATTTGAAATAGATTCAGAATGTCCTCTGGTTGAAATCTAAGAGTTGGAATGTTGAGGGAAGTATTTGATACATTCTTGCATGGAAACGAACAGTTGTGAAATAATATGTAATACATAATATGTTACATATTTTATGAAAAGAATCAGAAAAAAAAAAAGCCTTAAAGAGGTACGTTGAGATGTTAAAAATATTTATCACCTAGTAGGATATGGGTGATTAAAAAAAAATTTCTCTTCTGGATTTTCATTTTTATGAGAAGGAAAAGGAATGTTAAATATTATTTTTGCAACAGTTGATTTAGATAACACTCCAGCCATGAATAAGGAATCTCATAAGTTGAAGAGGGCTATATAAATATGGTTAGTGCAAGAGATATCCTTATTCCGGAGAGGTTATTTGGGCATGAGGTTCAGAATTTCTCTCAGGCTTTTAATGGATTAAATAAAAGAAAATTTTGGCTCTCTGGTGGCCAATCTTCCAGCATACATGGGCTTCTAGAACAGCTGCATTCCTACGAGGAGTGGAAATCATTCTAGGATACCCTGTGGTTTTACCCTTTCATGCACTCATTTACTTCTCATTGCAGTCCTCAGAAACAGACAATATACATACTATCCCTAAGACACTAAGGCACATTTTTACCCAAGGTCACAGCTAATAAGTGGCAGAATGGTGACAGAGACCTAGATTCTGATTTCAAATCCCACACCCTTTTGTTCCAGGTGCCTGATGAGTACGAGGCACTCCCATGAGAAGGGAGAGAGGGGATCTGATGGGATGGCGGGGGTTATTTGATGCCTATAGAAGGTCGTCCTGATCACACAAAGATGGCAGTTGTGGGGAGAAGCACAGAGAGGAATGAGACAGGAAAGGGAAAAAGGAAAGAGGGTGGCAATAATGGGTCTCACACAGCATGGCAGTTAATGGTTGTTCCGACAGTAGTGAGAAACAAAAACCTATCCAATAATAAATAAACTGGGCAAAACAGGGCCCAATTGCTCTCCTCTGGAGGAGGGAATGGCTATGGGGCAAGGGCAGTCAGATGTCCACACTGACAAATTTGTCAGTGTCAACACTGAAAGCATGTGAGCCACAGGATAACTATATTATGGAAGGGCAAAGAATCACTTAGTAGTCAGTGCTGAGACCTTCACTGTGCTGCAGGAAAGACCTCCATCCCAGGGCAGGCCTGAAGGTGCGGCCCCATCAGGCTTACGTTTTCTTTAGAGCATCAGCTCAGCATGCTGAAGACCTACCCACAGTCCGTAGCTAGTTTTAAAGCTCTCCCTGAGGAAGTAAAATTTGTGTCTAGTAATATGTTTCCTTTTTCAGCATTTGCTCCAGAAAATATCCTAAGCTGTGCACTGTCACCGTGTAACATCAGTAGAACTACAAACCTGACTAAGGCCACGAAGGCTTTATTTTACTTCTGAGATACTTGAAATTCTGACGTCCACTTTACCCAGGATAACTCAAGTCTCTGGATTTCCTGACCTGTATGCTTTCCCATTTCAGCAAAACATTTCTTGGTAACGTTTATACGCTTAATTTCAACCAGAAGGTTGGAAAAACAGTCTTTGAGAATATTGACAAAATCCAAAAGTTGGTGACTCATTGCACGGGACACTTGAAATGTCTGGTTTCCTTGAATCTCCGGTAATAAGTCATCTCATGGGGTAATGAGATTTTGTCCATATTTATGTTTAATAACTTAGAGTGCGTCGTTGTCCATGGTAATTCTGAACAGACGATCTAGTACTTAATGTATTCTTACTGTCTGCTGGTCACTGGGTCGCTGGAAGTGCTCTAGGTGGGAGTTTATTCATTCCTCACAGCAACTTTTTTTTCTTCTGATTACAGCAGCTTTTTATAGTGAGGAAACTGAGGTCCAGAAAGGTTTAAGTAACTTGCCTCATGTCTCACTGCTATTTGGTAGCAGAGATAGAACTTGAACACGGACCAACTCCAGAACCTCCCCTCTTAATCACTTTGTTCTACGTCTGAGTCCTGTGGGAGGGTCAGAGTATTTTCTATTTCCTGAAGTTTGAACTCCTTGGGAGTTTACAGAAAAATACCTCCAAAACCACAGATGTCACCATATCTTATTTTCTCTGAAGTCTTAACATCTAAAGTCTTCTTCCAAAATAAAGCTAAACTTAAGAAGCTATTTAAGATTCCAAATTGTCTAAGTCCATTCGGAATTAAAACCCTTGGCTCTAAGAAAGCAAGTCTCTTTATGGTTGTCCTAACATAAACTGTTCAGCCCACCCTGAGCTTTTTTTTCAGCCCCTTATGTTGGGCGTCTCATAACCTGCTTGGTTTTCTGAGTACACCTCAGAACTATCCTGTGTGGAGGCATTCCATGGCCAGTTTTATTCATTTTGATCCCTCTTCCCTAAACCCATCATTTTTTGTCAGTTCTACTCATTTTGACACCTAGTCATATATTTCCACAGATGCATGTTTGTCTCATTGTATCCCATTTTCCACTTAAGTTGTTTCTTTAATATTCACTTAGTAGTAGATGGTAGTGAGAGAAGAGGGAATTTACTGGGCAGAGAATTCTGAAGCAAAACAAAGAAATGTGTTGTAACTCTCAAATGGTGTTTCAGAGAAAAACTTGTAGCTCTTCTGAGACCTCACTGTATGAACACACTGACCAGTCTTTTTTGCTAGCTTATTTGCTCTCCTTTCTTGGGGAAAGTCAGCTTTATTCTTATTTTGTGTGTTATACTTTTGCCATCTTCAGAAAGTCCTGATTGATAGGGAATTTCCAAAGCTTTGCCAACTCCAGAACTGCCTTGTTTCCCAAAGGTTGCAACAGCAGAGGTTTTTACTGAAAAATCGTTATTTTAAAATTTCATGTGGTTCCAAGGTAAGAGTTCATTTTCGTAAGCAAAAGGAGTCATTTGCCAGGAACTTAAATTATGTTTAAAAGTGAGAAATTTAAATCACCTGAAAAATGAAAGGATTGATTGTATATACTTCTCTCATTTTGGAGGGCTTGAAGTGGGTGGATCACTTCAGGTCAGGAGTTCGAAACCAGCTTGGCCAACATGGTGAAACCCCGTTTCTACTGAAAATACAAAAAATTTAGCTGGGTGCAGTGGCAGGCGCCTGTAATCCCAGCTGCTTGGGAGGCTGAATTAGGAGAATCACTTGAACCCAGGAGGTGGAGGTTGCAGTGAGCCGAGATCACGCCATTACGCTCCAGCCTGGGCAACAAGAGTGAGACTCAGTCTCAAACAAAAAAAAAAAAGAGAAATTAATAAGTATCAGCCAAATATAATTTGTTCTTGAGTCAAAAATTAGCCATCATAGACACAACATGTTATTTTTCATTGTATATAGTTTGGTCAATTTTGCACAATTCAAAGTTTTCCAAATCAAGAGTAATCCTATTTCAGAAAAATATTCACAAGTATTTTCTGAAATCTTTTGTTTCCTGTTGATGGTGTATCTTATTTTTCATTTATTATTCCCCTTTTATTGAGTGAAAAATATTTCTCTCCTTGTTTTTTATAATTCTCCAGGACTTTAGAGTCTCCTGTCTCCCAGAAGTTAGCCAGTTTTTGTCTGGTTATTTTATTCCCTCCCCACAAACTGGGGTTTTAAATCATTTCTGTAATTTCCCCCCTTTTGTATCTTTCTTTCCTTTCTTTCTTCCTTTCTTTCTTTTTTGTTAATCGAAGTTACCATTCTCTCTCTCAGACTTGCCTCCGGGCTGATATTTTGCCATCCATTCGTTGTCTGGCTTTAAAATTAATTGAGATATAGTTTATATGCCATAAAGTTCATTCTTTTAAAATATACACTTTAGTAGTTTTTAGTATATTTACAGAGTTGGGCAACTGCCATTATTACTCAGAACATTTACGGCAATCCAGAAAGAAATCTCTTATTCATTAGTAATCACTATTACCCCCTCCTCCCAGTGCCTGGCAGCCACTGATCTACTTTGTATCTCTGTATAGGTACTGTGGACATTTTATGTAAGTGGAATCATATAATATGTGGCCTTTCGTGATTGCTTTCACTTAGCATGTTTTCAAGGCTTGTCTGTGTTAAAGCATGTATCGGTACTGTTTTGATTGCTGAGTATTATTCCATTGTGTAGACCTGCCACATTTTGTTTATCCATTCATCAGTTGTTGAACATTCAGGTTGTTTTCACTTTTGGCTGTTATGAGTAATGCTGCTGTGAACATTTATGTATGATGTTTTGTGTGTAGTAGTAGAACGTATGAATGTCTTTTCAGTTCTCTTGGAGATATGTATTGCCCTGAGTGAAATTGGCTGGGTCATATGACCTCTCTATATTTAACCTTTGAGGAACGGTCAGTCTGCTTCCCAAAACAACTGCACACTTTATAATGTTACCAGCAGTGTATGAAGGCTCCAGTTCCTCCACATCCTCATTACCTTTTTTATTATAACCATTCTAGTGTGTGTGAAATGGTATCTCATTTTGGTTTTGATTTGCATTTTCCTGGTGATTAATGATGTTAACATCTTTTCAAGTGCTTTTTGGTCATTTGTGTATCTTCTGTGAAGAAATATCTGTTCAAATCTTGTACTTCCACTTTTTAAAAATATTTTTATTTTTTTGGAGACAGGGTCTCACTTTGTCATCTAGGCTCAACTGTAGTTGCTTATCTCATTGTAGCCTTGAACTCCTGGGCTCAAGCAGTCCCCCCACCTCAGCGTCTCGAGTACCTGGGACCATAGGTATGCACCATTGTGTGCTCTGTTAATTTTTTTTTTTTTTTTTGGTAGAGATGGGGGTCTCCCTGTGTTGCCCAGGCTGGTCTCCAACTCCTGGTGCTTAAGCTATCCTCCTGCCTCAGCCTCCCATAGTACTGGGATTATAGGTGTGACCCACTGTCCTTGGCCCTGGCTGCCCATTCTTTTTTTTTCTTTCCATTTTAATGTTTGCAATTTAATAAATCTCTTGATGATTGCAAACATGTATGACTGTTTGGTAGTATTCAGAAATGTTACAATAATGGCAGTTTTTTTCAATTGGTGTGTAGTCCTCAATAATTATGTATGAAATTGCTGTCAGACCAGTAAGACTGCATTTATGCATCCATCATTTTCAGCATTGTTGGTAACCGGAGCATATTTTCCCCAAATAACTTTGCGTCCTTGAGTCACAAGGCCCAATTTGCTCACGTTTGCCTCAATGATAGTACCTTTGGTAGTAACACCCAAAGTTGTATACAGCAGGATTGAGGGATTCTTCTTTACAGCAAGTATTGGTATGCAAAAGGTGGCTTACAGCTCAGGATGTGTTACATGGGCTTTCTTGAAATGCAAGCCTATTGGCATAATGAATCTTTCATATTTAGGTGGTTTTCTTATAAAGCCATCTCCAACAAAGCAGACTTTAGTAACCATCCTCTTCCATGCCTTCTTCGTTCTCTTTCCTGTTGGAGTAACTTTTAATACTTCTGTTTCTCGCTGGGCATGTACTTTAGGCGGAGGGACTTCCCATTTTCCCGCCTTCTCTTTTTGTTTCTGTCTAATCATATTGGGAAGTACTTTAGCCTGAGGTTGTCCCTCTCTGTCCAGCAGATAGGCAGGTAGTGCTCCCTGGGGAGTCTTTTCATCATTCTTTTGTTTGGTATTTCTCTTTTCATGCATCTTGATAATCTTTTTCATTTGTACTTTCTCAGCATGGTACTATTTATGGTAAAGCTTAGCCTTCAGACCAATCATTTTCTTTGCCTTCTTTGAATGTTCATGAGCCTCTTGACTTTCCTTCTTTCTCTTTTTCTCATGGTAATCCAAATGATATCCGTAGTGTTTATGGTGTAATTTAATATATTCATTCTATAGCATGGTAACTGCCGCAGAGCCACCAGTAGCAGCCCCTGCAGTGTGAAAATGCTCACAATTTTTGGGTCTGAGAGCCCCACGAGCTGATACCGCGCAGTATTCTCTGAAACCTTAAAGCAATATAGGGTATATGCGTAGAGACAAGTCTTGCTGAGTGGAGAGGAGGCAGAGATAGGGCCAGCAAATGGTTTCTGGAAAAGGCAGGCAGAACTATGAAGTTTGGGGAAAAGAAGTAGGCCATTGTAACAACAGCTATTCTCATATTATTGGAAATTTAGTATGCTAAGTATTGGGAAATTTACATGTTAGGAAAAGAAATCAGATAATAGTTTTCAATTTTATTTGCTCCACAAGAACTTTAAAGACTATGGACGTAGGACTGTGAGGCACTGTGGGAGAACTAAATAATAGCTTATATTTATGAGCAGTTGCTATATTCCTGGCATGGTACTGGTGCTTTATATGCATTTTTTTTTTTTTTTTGAGATGGAGTCTCACTCTGTCACCCAGGCTGGAGTGTAGTGGCATGATCTCAGCTCACTGCAACCTCCGCCTCCCAGGTTCAAGCAATTCTCTTGCCTCAACCTTCCAAGTAGCTGGGATTACAGGCACCCACCATCATGCCCAGCTGATTTTTGTATTTTTAGTAGACAGAGGGTTTCACCATGTTGGCCAGGCTGGTCTTGAACTCCTGTCCTCAGGTGATCCACCCACCTCAGTCTCCCAAAGTGCTGGGATTACAGGTGTGAGCCACTGCACCCGACCTATATGCATTATTTCATTCAATCCGCATGACAATCCTTATGAGGTAGTATTGTTACCTCCCATTTTACAGATGATTCTAAGGCATAGGAACGTTAAGAGGCCTGTCCAAGGTCACAGCTAGTGTCAGAGACAGGATTCAGTCCTATGCCCTCAGGCTCCAGAGCTTACACTCTTCATCATGGCACAAGCCTCTAAGTTCTCTTAGGTCCTTTGTGAAAGCATTTTAATGTGTTAGCGGTTTCAGCAGTATTTTCTGAGCTATGGCCGGGTTCATCCCAAACAATGTTTCCTCCTAAACACTCCTTATCAGGAGGCACCACTGAATTCTTTCTACAGAGAGAAGTCCTAAAAAGCCTGGGATGAAAGCTGAGCGTATGCTCACATGAACTTGTAGATTTGTACTGGGAAAGTGAGGAGAAAGATGATAGAGGGGCCCATTTCTTTTCTAGTTTCAGAATGTTAACTCCTATATGCCCCTCCTTATACACCTTTCAAACCATGGTTGTGGGAAGAAAGCTGGAGAGAGCAGTTCCTGTTAAGGTATCTATGAATTCTGACTCCAGAAACAACCAATCAGACCAGTGCTGAAGCCTATTTCCTTCCACTTTCTCTTGCTAGCACTGCTCTTACTCCTGCTGAGAAGCTAGTTTCTAGTTCTAGAGCAAGCCAAGAGAAGTGGACTGTGAGAATAATGCCTCTCCCTAGAGCATAGGTCGAACTTCAGTGCCCTTTCAGCTAACCCCTTCATGCCTGCACCTCATTTGGTTATGGTCCTTAACATTACAGAGTTTATTGTCACTTTCCAGGGTGAGGGTGGGGCAGGCATCTGTAGGGTAGGGTACTCACCAGGACTTTCCATCTAAGCCCATGGGGCTCTATATCTAAGAAATTCTTTAGTACAAAATCAGCTGACTCTGGACCCTGCGAAATAACTTACCTACTCAAGAGTGGTTCTCTGAAGGCTTGTTCTCTGAAGCCTTTGCTATTGGGCTTTCTTACTATCTTCAGAGGGCACATATGTCCGTAATCTTATCATGTCTTTTCTCCTGAAGGATTGGCACAATCAGTTACACACTTTAGACCTTAGAGCCCCTGGGGTGTACAGTGGAAATATGTTGAGTCTTGGCAAAAGAACGTACACCATGTGAAACTGGAAAGTAGTGTGGCCAACCTGCGTGAGATATGTGAACTAAGTATGAAAAGAAACACATTTTGGCCAGGTGCAGTAGCTCACGCCTGTAATCCCAGCGCTCTGGGAGGCCAAGGCAGGCAGATCACCTGAGCTCAGGAGTTTGAGACCATCCTGGGCAACATGGTGAAACCCTATCTCTACTAAAATACAAAAAAATTAACTGAGCATGGTGGTGCACACCTGTAGTCACAACTACTTGGGAGGCTGAGGCACAAGAATCACTTGAGCCCGGGAGGCAAAGGTTGTAGTGAGCTGAGATCGCACCACTACACTCCAGGCTGGGCTATAGAGTGAGGTTCCATCTCAAAAAAAAAAAAAAAAAGCAAAACACACACACACACACATACACACACTCCATGCATGAAAATAATTCTCTGAATAGCACTTTATAATATGAAAAGCACATCTACACAAATTATGTGTTCACCGATGCATCATTGTTAGGATAAGCCCTCTGAGTTGTACACATGGATTTGCATTGTTTTATCTTTCAATTCACCAAGGATTAAGCTTTTATTTTTTGCCAAGAAAACCAATATAGATATCTCAAAGTGCTGTATAGATCTTGAAAGACTTAAAAATGAATTCCATATACCTAGTGTAAGAGATGTGGGAGATAAACAGGTTCACACATTATTGGTATGAGTGTGAGATTTTTTTTTTTTTTAGAAAGAAAGAAAAAGAGAGAAAAGAAAAAGAGTGAAAGAAGGAAAAAAAAAGAATGTAAGAGAGAAAGAAAGAAGAAGAGAAAGAGGGAGAGAGAACGGGATTCTTGTTCTATTGCCCAGGCTAGAATGCAGTCTAAAAATGAGTATTAAAAACCCCTTTTATGCCAATAATTGTGCTTAACAATGGAGACAGGAAGGAATAAGGGGTGAAAATAACAAACAAGCAGCCAACCAATATTTTATTTAAACCTGTGAAATGCTATACAATTGCTGAGGAGTGATTTACTTCCAATTATGTGGTCACTTTTAAAATACGTGTAATGTGATACTGAGAAAAATGTATGTTTTGTGGATTTGAGGTGGAGAGTTCTGTAAATATTTAAGTTTACTTGTTCCAGGTCTGAGTTCAAGTTCTGGATATCCTTGTTAATTTTCTGTCTCGTTGATCTGTCTAATATTGACAGTATAATGTTAAAGTCTCCCACTATTACTGTGTGGGAGTCTAAGTCTCTTTGTGAGTCATTAAGAACCTGCCTTATGTATCTGAGTGTTCCTGTATTAGGTGCATATATATTTAGGA
>CAUYLG010020076.1:0-12861 GCA_963573385.1 Cacajao melanocephalus | reverse complement strand
AGAAAGTGTAAAACGGCTGGAAGAAAACATAGGGGAAAACTCCATGACAGTGATCTGGGCAATGATTTTTTTGGATTGGATCCCAAAGCTCAGGTAACAAAAGCAAAACTAGACGAATGAGTTACATCAAACTAAGATGCCTCAGCACTGGAGACTATTATTCTAAGTGAAGTAACTCAGGAATGGAAAACCAAACATCATATGTTCTTATTGAACTATGGCAGCTAAACTTATGAGGATACAAAGGCATAAGAATGATACAATGGACTTTGGGAACTTGTGGGGAAGGATGGGGAGGGGGCTAGGGATAAAAGACTATAAATAGGGTACAATGTATACTGCTTGGGTGATAATAGGTGCACCAAAATCTCACAAAACACTGCTAAAGAGCGAATGTAACCAAATACCACCTGTTCTTCAATAACCTATGGAAATAAAAAAATAAAAACTAAGAAACAGTGACAAATACTATAGTTATCTCAGAGTAATATAATTTTGGATAATTTTTATTTTAATCATATAGTTTCCTGAGTTTTTAATGTTTTGTACCACAACCATGTATTTACTTACTTTTTAAATGAGAAATTATTTCATATGTGTGAAATACTTTTGACACATCCACAGAGTTAAGAGAATACAAATAAAATAAATACCTGTGTTCCCATATAGTGCTTAAGAAAAAAATACATAACCAACATTTTTGAAGCCAACTTGTGTATTCTCCCTGATGATATGTTTCTTTTTCCACTCTCCTTTATTTTTGATATGGTTTTACCACATATGTATTCCTAAACATTGTACTGTTTAGTCTACTTTGATATGCTATATAAATGATGTTCTACTATTTTTAAAATGCTCCTTATTAGGTGAATGGATAAACTGTACTACATTTAGATAAGAGAATAATATTCAGTGCTAAAGACATGGAGGTGTCTTAAATGCATATTACCAAGTGAAATAAGCTAATCTGAAAAGGCTATTTACTGTATGAGTCTACTATAGGACATTCTAAAACAAGCAAAACTAAATTCATTGAGATAGTAAGAATACCAGTAGATGTCAGAGGTTAATGGGAAGAGATGAATAGGAGAAGCACAAAGGATTCTGAGGGTCGTGAAACTCTTCTGCATGATTCTGTAATGGTGGATTTAAGCCATTATGCATTTGTCAAAAACTGTAAAATGTAAAACATCAAGAGTGAACGCTAATGTAAACTATGGCATTTGAGTGATTATGGTGTATCAATGTAGTTTCTTCTATTGTCACAAATGTGCCACTCTGTTTGGGAGTGTGGGTAGTGGGGAAGGCTATGTGCTTATGGGGACAGAGGCTATATAGGGAAATCTCTGTAAATTCTGATCAATTTGCTGTGAACCTAAAACTGCTCTAAAAAGTACAGTTTATTAAAAAGAAAGAAGAAGCAGTAGAAACAGCTAAGCAGCTAAGAGGACAGTTTGCATCATCCATTCATATGAAGTTCCAATATAGGGAGCACTAATCTGGAGTGTGAGAAGTCGGATAGTTGTGAGGTTAGAAGTCAGACTATGTTGCCTTGGGGAAAGTATGGTTTGGTAGAAGACACAAGGAGAACTTCTAGGTTTAGCTCAATGTTCATTGTTTTTGTGTTTGGTTTTCTTTTTTGATTTGGTTATTGTTTACTCAGGTGTATTCAGTTTGAGAACACTTACAACTTGTCACCTTTTTTTAATGCATATTTATACTTCAATAAAAGTTTCCAAAAGTAACCCTAAACTTAAAATAAAAGTTAACAAAAATAATGTATTTGCATTGGTACAGCAATTGTAGCAAATGTACCTCACTAATAAAAGACATAAATAATTGGAAAATCTATAGGAGGAGAGAGGGACATATATGGGAACTCTGTACTTTCTGGTTGATTTTCTGTTAACCTAAAGCTGCTCAAAAATAATAAAGGTTACTACTAATTAAAATCAACCAACCAAACAAACAAAATGTGTCAAAAAGTTACCTCTACTTCATAGATAGATGAGTAGTGAGTATGAAATAAAATAATTAATATAAATGTTTAACATAGTATTAGGACATTGCAAATACAAACCAGATGTAAGTTTTTACTTATTATTAAGACATTATTTGAAATATTTGAAGTAAAATTAGCTCCAGAGCTAGAACTATGAAAACCTTTGTACATTTTGCAAATTTATTAAGTTACTCTTCTGTTTTTGCTCCATACTCCTAATTTTTCTCTTCTCTAGGATAAATTTATTTAACACATATTTATTGAGGATTTACTGCTACCATTAGACCCAGGTTTCTGTGATCAAGATGTGTGATCTTAGATAAATTTCTTGCCATTTTTCTTTCTAAATTTTCTTACCAGTAAATTAAAGATAATGTATTTTCCTGCCTTTTTCACAGAGTTCTTTGAAGCTCAACTGAATCCATTTAAACTACTAAAATATTCATATTTAAGATACTGTCATAACATTTTACTAAGTGTTGCAAGTGAGCAGAAAGTACACTTTATAGTCATTTCTACTGGAAAGTTTAGTACTTACTCAGGGAATGAGACATATCACCTAAGAATATTTAAATAATAGTACATCACAGTATGTATTTAAGTGAGAAATGAGGGAAAGGTTTTTAGTACCATCTTCCAAATGCTTCATTATTGATTTATCTTGTTTTCTCTAAGTTATTCCTATTTTTGTAAGTTATAAGAAAGATTCACTGATCTTGAGCATCAGAGGCATAAAATAGACTTTGAGGCCAACTATGATTTGAATGTCACCTCTCAAACGCGTGTTGAAATTTAATTGCATTGTAACAATATCCACCTCTTAAGGTAGAAAAGAGGTGGGGCTTTTAAAAGGTGATTAGGCCATGAAGGCTCTGCTCTCATTAATGGGTTAATGCTGTTATTGTAGGGAAGGGTTTCTTGTAAAAAGATAACTGCAGTCCTATTTTTTCTTTCTCTTTCCCTCTCTCATCTTCCACACATAGAGAGGGGCCTCATAAGATGATGGCCCCTTGGTCTGGAACTCCAGACCTGTGTGTGAAATAAATTTCTGTTCATTATAAATTACTTAGTTTGTGGTATTCTTTCTAAACAGCAAAAACACACCAAAACAGGACCATAGAGATATAGGTTCAGATCAGCTCTGCCTACTTAATGTAAGTGAGTCTCTGGGTTAGTCTGAACCTTAGTTTTCTCTACAATAAATCAGAATAAATACTTTGCAATTATCTATGTTAACAAAAATATATACCTGACATATCAGCCACAAAACTTAACACTGCCAGGATATATAATTTCGCTATATGCCAATTGTATTTTTAAGAATTTTATATTTTGTTCATTTAATAAATGAGGAACCTGAGGCAGAGATGTCCATAAGTTACCAGAAAGCATACAGCCAGTGAGGGGTAAAGACAAGCTACAAAGAAGAATAAAATGTCACAATGGCTTTAAAAGCTATTAACTTCAATTATACAAATTAAAAACTTTCAAGATATGAATAAATAGGTAAATAGATTGATACTGTGACTATGAAGAGATTTTGTATTAGCTAAATGATTTCAGTAAGAACACTATGCTTTTCTTGAACCAATAAATGCTTATAACATTTCAATAATAATCCAACGCAGAATAATAGGTACTCATATATTTTATTTTATTCATTTATTTTTTGTGATAGGGTCTAACTCTGTCACCCTGGCTGGAGTGTAATCATTCAATCACAGCTTACTGCATCGTTGACCTCCTGGGCTCAAGAAAAATTCCCACCTCAGTTTACAGAGTAGCTGGAACTACATATGTGTGCCAGCTACAGGTGTGTGCCATGTAGCTGGGACTGCAGGTGTGTGCCATGCCCTGCTAATTTTTTCACTCTTTTTTGGAGGTAGGTTTGGGAGGGTCTCACTTTGTTGTCCAGGCTGGTCTTGAACTCCTGAGGTCAAGTGATCATCCTGGTTTGTCCTCCCAAAGAGCTAGAATTACAGACATGAGTCACGGGGCTGGCCGCTTTATGATATTTTAAATCTAAATTTGATTGATGTGTTTATTACTCTAGTATTCATAACATTAAAAATACTTTGAACTACACTTAACTCTTATTTATTATTGTATTTCTATCTTGAAATTCTTCATTTTTATAAGGATGTTTTAAAATCAAAATTTCAACTTTCATACTTCAAAATTTCACAAGAAAAAAACTCCAAAATCATATATCATAATAACCTCCCTGAGAAATCATGTTAAATCTATGAAATTAAGTAATATAAGGATTCTGAAGAAAATTTGCTCATACCAAGCAAAGTGTAAACCATCATAAATTACACATATTATTTAATAAGACATTTCATTATAGGCATGAGTCTACAGAAACTAACATTTTAAACACAAAGCTTGTCAAAATCATTTTATACACTGCTAACCATTTTCAGTATTTGAAGGATTTGTTATATTTAGCCAATTTACAAACCCAGCTTCTAACTTCTTTTAGAAAACATATAATTTAAATCTTTTTTCTAATCAAATTCTATTGTAGACAAAAATGTTAGCAATATCATTAATGTGCCACTTGACTGTGTCTATTTAGTACTATTGTCAATGTGTAATATAGTGACTGTAGAATTAATCTTGTAGCTATGATACTATTGTTCATGTATCATATCTTCAATGTTTTAGAATGAGACTATTACAATTTTAATAATAAAATTAATAACTTTAAAATAAATTTCAGAGTTGTTTTTTAAAATCTTAAGTTATTCTATGAAGGTGATTTAACTACCCTACTGCTTATAAATAGAATACAATTTTCATCTGGAAAAGATTTATTTTAGACTCCCATGAGTAAAGGCTGACAGAAAGAGAAAAAAATATATATATATATATGGATAATCAACAGGAAGTGGTGGCTATTTGGATGAAGTTGAGTGGAGGAAAAAAGTATTAAGACCAAAAGCTAACAAAAATATTTAAGTCTATGTGACTAGAATATTGATAATATCATTAATAGGATTAAGTGAATCTGGTTTGGCAGTAGAAGAAAAGTGAGGCAGAATAAGGGGGGTTGATGACAATCTTGGTTTCAGATACAGTTGGTTTAAAGATGAAAATATTCAGTGGCTAAAAAGAAAGGCGGCACTGAAGCTTAGAAGAAAGGACACTCATATTTGAGGATCTTCTATTGATCAGTGGAGTATCAAAATTAAACACAGCCTCCAAGGGAATGCATAAAGATAGAAAAGGTGAGGGCTGGAAATGGAATCCATGTGATTATTCACACTTATTAGTCAAAATGGAACAGCTGGATAAGGAGGACAGGAACCAGGACTTTGGCTGCTCTGGAAATTTTTGCTGAGATGCACTCACCTGCAAGAGAATATAACAGGAACCGAAAGAAAACATAATAGCCTGGGCCTGGGAGATTCCTAGAGATGGAGATACATTTTTGGCACAAACAAAATTGATCTGATTTTTTATTTTTCCTATTAGGTTTGCACATTTTTCTTCTAAAGTTTGTATCCAAGGGGGTCTGAGAATTAACTTGCTCTGTGATGGGCATCAGATTTTCTTTCTGGAGCCCATTTTAAGAAGTGTTGTCATACTAGAATCATCTTTCTTTGTTTTATTTCTAATGTGGATTCTATTGTTGCTCAAAATATTTTCTGTGCCTTTCTGAAGCAGGAGTTTCACATTTGTGTTTCACTGATATCAAGGTTGGACATGTGACTTGCTATAGTCAATGAAATGTGAGTAGAAATGACATGCATTATTTCAAGCAAAAGTTTAAGAGCATTCTTGATGATTTTACCATGCCCTCTTCTGATTCATAGCTGACAATATCCCAGAAAGGGATTGTCTTTTAGCCTGGATCCCAGGTACAAGATTACACAGAGGAAAGCTACCAAAGACCCAAAAATGGGGCATAAGTAAGAAACAAACCCTAGTGTTAAATGTAGTTGAGATTTTTGGGTTGTTTGTCAGCACAGCATAGCTTAACCTAAGCTGGCTGATGCAACCTCTAACGAAGGCCTTCTGCTTTGCTGTCCTAAAGACTGAGGTCAAGGGTGTGTTTAGGCCATTTTGCATGGCTAGAAAGAAGTACCTGAGTCTCAGTAATTGATAGGAAAAGAGGTTTAATTGGCTCGTGGTTCTGCAGGCTATACAAGAAGCATAGTGGCATCTGCTTCTGGGGAGGTCTCAAGAGGCTTACAATCAGTGACTAGAGGCAGGCATTTCTTTATTTTTCTTCTGAAGCTTGGATCCAAGAGGGTGGGGGTCTGAGAATGTACTTGTTCTACGATGGCAGAGTGGGAGCAAGAGAGAGAGGGAGTCAGTTGCAGAAGGAGTGCCACATACTTTTAAATGACCAGATTTTATAAGAACTCACTATCACAAAGACATCACAAAGTTGTGAGGAATGTGACCCCATGACACCTCCCACCAGGCCTCACCTCTAGTGTTAGGGATAGTAATTTAGCATGAGATTTCGTTAGGTACAAGCTATATCCAAGCTATATCAGACAGACGATGGCAAAAAGCCCTGGGCTTAATGTGAAATAGTCTACCCAGTGTTTCTCAGTTGTAATGGGAAGGTTGTTGTTGATATTTTGGATTAGACAATTTTTCCTTTAGTGGAGCATTGCATTTGGTTAGCATCACTAATTCCTAAATACTAAATGCCTGTATCATATATCACCTATCCTTGCTAGATCATAATACCATTCTATGAAAACAAACAAAACCAAAAATCTCTGGTGGGTGGTAATACTGCCATTTTTTGTTAATCACTAGACCAGTTGATGCCTAAAAATTGTAAACTGAGAATGGGTGAATGGTAAGTGTATCACTTCAACATACAGCCCTAGAGTGCAGGAAAATAATCCTGTGTTGTTTTGTATCTCCTCCAGTTCTTAACAAACACTGTTGTATGAGCAATGCTCTTAAAAAAATTGAATGAGTAATATTATTTGAAATTCTCATCTACTCCAAAAAGAGGACCACAATTTCTTCATCTTCAATTATAGGCAATATATATACAGGAAGCAGAATTCACAAAGTCTCCTGCAGAAAATATGAGAAGTTATGCACACTTACGTCTTTAGTAAAATTCTCTTTTCTCATTGCCCAGTCTAAAACAAACAAAAAAGTAAATGGTTATTAGAAAAGTTCAGGTTATAGGAAGTATTTAGTGAACCTGCACCAATGGAAACATGTTACATGATTCCAGATGTGAATGGTAGCCCTGGGCAGCTAGCAAAGTCCCTGGGCCTTTGTTCTGAGATCACAGACAGAATAGGTAGGCAGCTATGCACAAAGCGTGTCTACAGTGTTGCTTTCTCTCTGTGGGGCTCATACCAGAATCTGTGTGTTGTTGCAAGGAGAGCTGCTCCTTTCTCTGCTAATTGGATCATGGGTGGTAAAAAGTGCCAGGTTTGTCCTTAGGCGATGTAAAGCATTGAGGCTCAAAGAAGAAAAAGGAATAATCTCTAGTGAGAGAAAGCTGGCAGGAAGACAGGCACAGACATCACTTTTCTCAAATGCTGAGCAGTGGAAGGTGTCATTCCTAAGGGATTTAGGTCTAGGATATCAGCACTCCTCATTATAGTTGTTCAAGATCCTCTATCAAAGGATTGGAAAGGACAAGAGAACCCACAGACCATCAGCTAAAGCAAGATCGAAAGATCAGGCAGTTAACAGAATTATATCCCTCTTTGGAACATTTACTTACTCCAGAAAGGTTCTGCTAAAACACTTCAGCATGTCAGAGTATGACTCAAAACTCTCATTATGTTAGTCAGACCAGGATGCTAGCCCTATAAGTTCACTTGGGTGCATTTCCAGTTGTTTCACGCAGTATATATTTGTCCAATTTAGGCTGTGATTTCCTGAAAGAGAGAATTTTCACTCTCCATCAGCATCAGTGTAAGTAATAACTTCATTGATGTCACCCTTGTCTCTCCAAAAAAATTGTTAAATCTATGAGGGCAAAGTCTCTTAGTTTTTCTTTCATCTGGCTCCTTTTCCTTAGCACAGTGATGGACCAGTTGACTAAAATAATAAAGTGTATACTGAGTCATATTCTAAGCAACTATTTTCTTTACTTCTATAATCAGTAATACCAAAAATGTAGGAGTTCCATTTAGGTAGCAAGCACATCAAGACTGATGAAATTGCAATGCTCTCTTCTTTCCTGAACTAATACCTGAGCCTTTAACAAAAGTCTGTTCATGGTAAGAAAACTTGGCATATGTTAACTGTCTGAAAGTAAGCATCATATTAGAGTAGTCAGATATTCGATGGCTCCTAAAGCATAATTTGAGAAAGGAGTCTGGTTCTGTGTTAATTGCAGACTACCGAGTTCCCTAGCTCCTCTGACATAGAGACTGTAATGTGATATTTATGTCCTTGAAAGGAGGTGAAATAAGGCAACTGATTGCGGTTTGCCCTTTACTCTCACCCTGACCAACTCTCATTGTCATTTATACTTTTTTTCTCTGCTAACCATAATCTGATTTACTGCACTGCAGCATGGTCCCTTAAAAGGTTATGGCTGGGGTGGATGGGATTGATGATACTGTGGTTTATAAGTGTCTGAAAACTCCACAAATATTCCTTGCCTTAGCAGATACTTCCAGTTAGATTACTGGGAACAATTACAGATCAGGGTCCACTGATTCTTGGAGACCGTTGTGTGTGTTGAGTCTGCCCCTTTGAAAAGCTGAAACATTTTCCAAATTTGACAGCGTGTATCAGGATTTCTCACTTATGCTTCCTTTTGATTTCACATGTCCTTGCAGGTGAACCAAGGATATTTATAGATGAATTCAATACTCTTTCCTGCTCACGCTCTGGGTTATTCGTGATAGCTACTCCAGAGACCTTATTATGGAAGATAACAAGTGAGAATAGAAATAACTTGGACTTGAGGTTACAGAACCTGGATTTATATTTTTGTATTTTCTAATATGTAAAATGGGGATAGTAATGCCTGTTTTGGAAAACAATGGTAAAGGGTAAATGAGCTAGTATATAGATGTTATATGGTATTGAAGAAGTGGTAACTTTGTCTTCATTATTTGTCTCCATATCATCATATTCAAAATATTCAACATGGCTACTTCACTAAACAGGACAAAACTTATGTTGTTCTCTATAAAATAAAATGGTACCTTAAGGTCAGAGAGAAGTGAAAAGCCCAAATAAAAGTAAAACAATAATAATAAAATATGATTCACCAGAAAAAAACTATTCAATAGTTATAACACCATCTCTAACAGAAAAATGAAGCTTCAGCTTCTCAGCTGTGCCATCTTCACAGATACCTGCACTTTAAGTGTCATCTTTGGTTCTCCCCATCTGGACTTCATTTTTCATATGAAGATTACAATAACTGACTAAATACCACATACGTTTGTTGTGAGATCAAAATAAGATATATAATTATGGAAGTCTTTTGAACAGTTAAAAGCAATGCATGCATAGTAGTTATTCTTCAAATAATACCTCCTTCATCGGTATCATTAGAGAATGCATGTGTCATGTGTCATGTGAATTAGCTTCCACGGAAATGGAATCTCTTCCTTTCTGCAAATTTTTGTGACTATTTTGATTAAAATGTCCTAAAATGCTTTAGCATTTTTTATATGAAATACAGTGACATTTTCTTTTTGTTTCGTGAACAAGATTATCAACGTGAATCGTTCTAGCTTTCCTTAAGAGAGTGATACTGTCGGAAACAATTGAAGTATGGAACGTTATTTTCCCTTACATTTAATGACTTCAGATTGCTGAATTGTAATCTTTTTGCCAGTTCTTACGATTTTTCTGTCAATATGCCAATCTTTTTATAATTGGACCACAGAAAAATGACAATATTTATTTTTAATTTTATTTACGACTTCTAATCACCTATGATGTAACAAAATTATAAAGCTTTTAAAATTAAGTAGTAGATATAGCATATCCCTAGGGTTTCTAAAATCTTAATGTTTAACATTTCCTTGTTCTTAACAATAACAAATAATACTTATCAAATACAAATCATATTAAGTATTACACATATATACTTAATTTCATTTAATCCTGGCAACAAAAAGAGGGAAGCCCCATTAATGTCTCCAATGAGATATGAGAAACCTCAGGTTTTAGAAGGATTATAGATTTTGTCCAAGGTCAAATGCAATGTTTGATTGAGAATTAAAACCAAGTTTATCTGACTCTGTAGCCCATGTTATTCACCCTACACATTATTGAGAAATATCAAGTATTATAAAGGCAAGTGGTGAAGCCAGTGATCTAATACAGAAAATGCTCATTGCTAAGAATATGGAGAAAATAAGGTAAGAAGGAGAGATGACAAGAAAGCATTGAATACCAAGTGAGCACTCAAAGTGAACACATTCGACGAATGAAGACTAGATTTATCAGGAGAAAAATGAAAAACGCCTCAAGAAGAAGGAAACCCTAAACAAAGATTACCCTATAGAGACCAAAGTGGGCATCTCTGAGTCAGTTTAATTAAGAGCAATTGCCTTCCCTTCTCTAGTCCGAACAAATTAAGACAAAAGAGTGGCACAGGAAGATTAAAAAATATCACTTTAATTGCCAATGAGGGCACATATACAAAATGATAATATTTTTATGGAAACCGAGATAAGCAAATGAGGCTTCCTGTGACCAGTGATGAATGCCATGAAGTCAGGGCAACCACAGGACCCCATCTAGCCACCCTAATTCCTGAGAGGAATAATATGTTGATATTGTTACTGGTGGGAGGTCTTGACTTTGAGTCGTCCAGGTTCCTTGTGTTTTGAACAAAGCATTGGACAAAACGCACAAATGAGGCAAGTAAAGAATGAAGCAATGAAAGCATGGATTTATTGCAATTAAAGTACACTCCCCAGAGCCAGAACAGGTTCGAGTAAGTAGCTCAAGTGCTCTGCTTGTAGAATTTTCTGGGGTATAAATACCCTGGAGAGGTTTCCCATTGGTTACTTGTTTACACTCTATTTAAAGGAAGGAATGGCCTATGACTGCTCTGATTGGTTATGGGAGGGCACCAATCAGAGGCTGAAGTGAAGTTCAAAGTTATACATGAAGACTTGGCCCATGACCAGTCTGATTGGTTGCAGGAGGGGACCAGTCAGCGGTACTTCCTTATTTTCATCTGCAACACAGTGCAAAGGGAGTAGCCTTTAATTCTTTTGTTATTTTGTTGTAGAGAGGTGGGGTTTTCCTTTTGATTCAGTTTTAGAAAGTCAAGGTTAATGAGCCTTAGGTTCCCCATCTCCAGACTCTGTTCTCCTCCCTCAGTATGTCTTACGCTATTTATGGAACCTCATTTGGGAAATTTTATCATAAAGGGTAAGTTAAAGGATATGGCTTAAAGGGCTTACTAACTAAGCCCTGGATGCACTGATCCATTCCCAGAGAGTTCTAGATCAGGAAGTGCATTTCATGTTCCAATGCAGAGCATGACTTTATAGGAGGAGAAGTAAATTTCTGTTCTGTTAGGAAGCAGGTCCCCAAAAGGAAAAAGAGAGGAGCTGAGCCAAGCATGCCTAAATTGTTTTCCCCAAATTTATCTATTAGGTTAAGCCACTTTTCCTCCCCTCTAAGCAGTGTGAGTAAAAATGTGTTTAAAGATCAGAGCTTTAAACCAAGTGGGCACCCTCTGCAGGGACAGTACATGAAGCTATAAAAATATTCTTTGTGAAGTTTATCAGCTACATTAAACACTGCAGATACAATCAGAAAGATTCTCCATATCAGTTAGAATTTTCTTGTTTAGGGGAACACTGGAAGCTTGTTTCTAGGTTGATTCAGGTATGGAATAATAAGTATTGAGTAGGAAAAGAGATGTCATGAGAAAGTTATGAATATGTGTATGTATATGATATGTGTATGTGTAGATATAGATACGTGTTGTTTTGAAAGAGAGGGAGAGAGAAAAGGAGTAACTAGGGCTGTTTAACGCAGTTTTGCTCTGGCAATGTTTTAATCTTGTTAGTTGAATGCAGTGAAGTCTTTATTGCTACTATTGCATGAATACATATAAATAATCACTTAAAAATAACTTAATTTTGATAATTACAATTGAAACAGTGATCATTTTTAAGTGAAAGTCTTCAGCACAAGCTTGTTTCAATGCAATGACTATGAAAGCAAAATGTGTGTTCTAATTCAGCAGTCTTTGGGAATAAAGAAAGACAAAATTACTTCCTGCAAGGGCTTAAACTGTATACTTCACATCCCAAAGTCAGACAGTTAATGGGAACAGCTGGTTGTTGATATTCTAAAGGTAAATCACATTGTCATAAAAAGATGAGTCACTATTTGAGACATAGACCACTTGTTCCTTGTATAAAATGATGCCCAGGTCTCAGATTTTAAACTTCTGTGTTCATAGTCAAGATTTTATTTTACCAACTGGAATAAATGGGAAACAAATCTAATCTTTCCCACCAGACCTGAAAGGGACCAAGCTTTCACTTAAAGATATGCCAACATTTCCAAGACAAGCAGGCCTTTTACTTCTTTTTGAATCCATAAGGTCTTTTCTGTCTACTGAATGATAAACATATCTCATTACTTTCCATAATGAATGGCAAATCAGTGACTCTCTCTCCCTTCACCCAGTCATAAGCACTGTAACATATAAGTCCCATTAGTCAAAGAATTATAAATTCTCACTCCATCCCTTTATTTTGAACCCTTTATTTTGCATGTGAGATGGGTCTCCTGAATACAACACACTGATGGATCTTACTCTTTATCTAATTTGCCAGTCTGTGTTTTAATTGGGGCATTTAGCCCGTTTACATTTAAGGTTAATTTTGTTGTGTGTTTGATCCTGCCATTATGATGCT
>CAUYLG010020075.1:0-82296 GCA_963573385.1 Cacajao melanocephalus | reverse complement strand
CACAAACATGTATTGCCAGGCCCTGTTCTAGGAGCCAGAGACACAACGGGGGCCAAACAGATAAAATGGGTTGGGCACAGCAGCTCACACCTGTAATCCCAGCACTTTGGGAGGCCGAGGTGGGCGGATCACTTGAGGTCAAGAGTTGGAGACCAGCCTGGCCAACATGGTGAAACCTCATCTCTACTAAAAATACAAAAATTAGCCGATTGTGGTGGTGCGTGCCTGTCGTCCCAGCTACTCAGGAGGCTGAGGCAGGAGAATCGCTTGAACCCGGGAGGCGGAGGTTGCAGTGAGCCAACCTCAGGAAGGAGGAGATTGCGCCACTGCGCTCCAGCCTGGGTGACAGAGTGAGACTCTGTTTTAAAAAACAAAAACAAACAAACAGAAAACAACACCTTCCCACCAGTGTGCAATACGCCTATCTCACAAACAAGCACGTGTCCCCTTGAATGCAACTTGTTTTTGAAAAAAGATTTTTAAAAGGTTATTTCTTTAGATTTTTAGGTTAAACCAGACATAGGCAGAGAGTTAAATAAATTATGGATCAGCCATGTAATAAAATACTCTATACACAAGAATGAGGTAGGTCGCCCCATATTTAACATGTACAGCCTTGGGAAAATATCTCTCATATATTGTTAGTTATAAAACATCAAGTTCAGGAATAGCATATACTGTGTGATCCCATTTGCATCATTAAAGCAGATGTGTCTGTCATTGTCCACAGAACAGAAAAATATCTAAAAACACATAACCTTACACTGTTATGAGTTATCTTTGGAAGCGGTTTGTTAGGAACCATGAAACATATTCCTTTGATAAAGTAATTCTTCTCCAATGGAACTTCCTATTCAAGGATAACAAGTGCAGAGAAAGACCCATAAGTCGTGAGTAGCCCAGGAGTGGTCAAAGTGTGCCCACGGGAAAAGCCACCACCAGGTGAGGGAATAGGACCAACCAGGATCCCACATTGCGTCCCTCCCAGCCGCGTTCCCCTCTCTCCAAAGCCACCACTACCCTAACTGCTGAGCACAACTTGGAAAAAAACAACTTGGGCCTTAGATCAAGGTGTCGGAGCTTGAGGGGATCCGGAGCAGGGAAGGGGAGAAATGGCAGCCTGGGACCCCCCAGCTTGGTCCTGATGTAAAAGCCATGTCCTCAGAGACCTGTCTGTGAGGAAACGCTTCTCGCACTGGCTCATGAACACCCCCAGGTGGGCGTGCCTGGGACAGAGACCCAGGGGAAATGGCCATTTCCTAGGGCTAGTGAATAGCTTATCACACACACAGAAAAATTATGGAATAGAGTATGAAACATGCATAAAACTTGAAAACAAGGGGCCGGGTGCAGTGGCTCACGCCTGTAATCCCAGTACTTTGGGAGGCCGAGGCGGGCAGACCACAAGGTCAAGAGATCGAGACCATCTTAGCCAACGTGGTAAAACCCCATCTCTACTAAAAGTACAAAAATTAGCTGCGTGTGGTGCGCACGCCTGTAGTCCCAGCTACTTGGGAGGCTGAGGCAGGAGAATTGCTTGAACCCGGGAGGAGGAGGTTGCAGTAAGCCGAGATCGCACCACTGCTCTCCAGCCTGGCACCTAGCGACAGAGCGAGACTCTTGTCTCAAAAAAAAACAAAAAACAAAAAAACACACAAAAAAACTTGAAACAGGAAGCTTCGAAGACACGTATGATTAGAGTAGGCACTTTAGGAATCAGCCCTGAAGAGGCAGGCCTGTGGTAAGGGCTGAATTGGTAGGAAACCCAGGGCTATGAGAGGGACAGGTGGGGCCTGGGAGGAGTGCTCACGAAACTGCACAGTCGGCGGACTCTCCTTCTGCGTCCCTCAGACTCCACGCAGTCCCTCTGCCTGCCCTTCAGCATCTCTCCAGCACAAAAGTGGAGGGCACCTCCCCTGCTCTTGAAACCCTCAATATTAAAGGAGCTTTGTCAAGTCCTCATGAACTTTGCACAGTGCCAGGTGCTGTACCTAATGTAAGTGCCTCATTTTACCCTAATAAAAACTAAGTATTAGGCTGATCTACAGGAGGAAATTAGATTCAAAGAGATTAAGGGAACAGTCGAAAGACATAGAGCTAGTCGGCAACAGACCTGGGATTCAACCCTGCACCAGGGTGGTTCCAAACCCAAGCTCTTTCTACTACACTGCCAGCCTCCTAGGCGTGATCCCGGCTCTCCTCCTCCACTCTGATGGCCTGACCTCCCACAGTGCTAAGAGCGCTGAGTGAACGGAGCACAACTGCCTGTGGAATCTGGTCCAGCGGAATACTGGCTCCCCACAGAACCAGGAGGCCCTCCAAGAAGGAAGGAAAAGAGGGGCCTGGAAAAGCCAGGAGTAGACATGACAGAGCCCAACCTCAGGAAGCAGCATGGGAACAGAGAAGATAAGGCAATGGGAAGCTGAAGCCCCTTCCTTTGGGAAAAGGTGGATACTGATGGAGGGTTTCGGAGGAAAGAAGCTGAGGAAGGACAGCGCCGGTCCAGGGGCTGGAGCAGCCGGAGGACTCCCTGGTACCGCAGCACAAATGGGGCTGGCTGCGCCAGGAACAAGAACATGCAGACATTCCCCACCCTCCACACACCTTTTTTTCTGGAAACAGAGCTCATCTCTTGGACAACAGAAGGGGACACATGGCCGAGCTGTTCCCTGCCTTGGGGAACAAGCCAATCTGCAGAGCAGCAGAAGGAGCAGACAGCAGAGGCAGGGGAAGGGAAACACATCGGGAAAAGAGAGCAGGGGAGACCTGAAGAGAGCGGGAACAACGGCGAGACAGGATGAGTGTGGGCAATGAGGGAAGGAGAGACAAGGAAATCAGGAAACCGAGAGTGCGCACGCGCAAGCTGACTAAATGCTGGGGGCCTGGATCCGATCTAGGTGTTCCTGAGGCCGGTTCCACATCCCAAGCAGGGTTATGTAAATTAACGCATCTGCCTCTTGGCTTATGACATTCCAAGTTAGGCTGTACCATTTACAGTTTAAAGAGTTACTATTTCAGCTGTACATAAAGAACCTTAAAAATCTACAAAGGTGGGGCCAGGCGCGGTGGCTCACGCCTGTAATCCCAGCACTTTGGGAGGCCGGGGCGGGCAGATCACGAGGTCAGGAGATGCAGACCATCCTGGCTAACACAGTGAAACTCCGTCTCTACTAAAAATATAAAAAGTTACCTGGGTGTGGTGGCACGTGCCTGTAATCCCAGCTACTCAGGAGGCTGAGGCAGGAGAATCACTTGAACCTGGGAGATGGTGGTTGCGGTGAGCCGAGATCGCGCCACCGCACTCCAGTCTGGGCGACAGAGACTCCGTCTCAAAAAGAAAAAAAAAATCTACAAAGGTACCTCCAAAATCATATCAATGCCGGAAAAACTAAGGAAACCAAAGTTGGTTCTCTTGTTTTCTCTGAGACCAGGGTCTTGCTCTGTCGCCCAGGCTGGAGTGTAGTGGTGTGATCACAGCTCACTGCAGCCTTGACTTCTCAGGCTCAGACACCTCAGCCTCCCCAGGAGCTGGGACACCCAGTGCACACGAATGTTTGTCTAATTAAAAGAAAATTTTCTTGGAGTCTTTGTCAAAGAAGCTATTCAAATGAAAGTATTTATTTTTATAAATGTTCCCTCCAGTAAGTTTATGTCTGACTGTACTTAAGGAACAGGAAGAAAAAAAACCCTGTAATTAAACTCGTACCAAGATTAACCAGCAGCCTCCATCGCTTGTTTCCCATTATTACAGGTTGGGTATCCCTTATCTGAAATGCTTGGGACCAGAAGTCTTTCAGACTTTGGATTTTTTTGTGTTTTGGAATATCTGTATTATGTTTACTGGTTGAGCATCCCATATCTGAAAATCCAGAATCTGAAAATCCAAAACCTGAAATGCTCTAATGAGCATTTTCCTCCAACGTCAGTGCTTGAGATGGTCTGGCTCTGTGTCTCCACAGAAATTTCATGTCAAATTGTCATCTTCGGTGTTGGAGGAGGAGCCTGGTCGGAGGTGATGGGATCATGGGGGCGGACTCCCCCTTGCTGTTCTGTGACAGTGAGTTCTCAGGGGATCCACTGTTTGAAAGGTGGGACACTTCCTCCTTTGCCTTCTCCCTCCGGCTCTAGCCATGCAGGACACGCCTGCTTCCGCCTCACCTTCCGCCATGGCTGTATGCTCCTGGGGCCTCCACAGCCGCGCCTCCTGTACAGCCTGCAGAACTGTGAGTCAATTACATCTCTTTTCTTTACTAATAAATTACCCAGCTTCAGGCAGTTTTTTATAGCAGTGTGAGAACAGACATATACAGTACTCAAAACAGTTTTAGATTTTCGGCATTGGGATGCTCTTAACCTGTACCATTAGATTATACTCTCTTGGTATAAATTACTTAAAAACAAATCCCAAACTAATAAACAAGCCAGATGAACCTATCAACATACACTTATAAACACAAACACAGGGAATACAGAGACACCAGGTAAAAGAGGCATGGTATTTCTGGATGGTTTAATCATGAATGGCAGTAGGCAGTGTAAGAAAAAAAAGCTCCTACAACGTCATCAATCTTGGTTTTTAGCACAGGATAAAGCTTTCATTTCATGGTGTACATTTCACAACATTAAAAAAAAAACAACAACAATACCTGGTTTACATGATTAAAACAATGGGGAAAATGACAACGTTTACAGGGAGCAATGACTTACAAGCGCACCCTTGGGGCTATGCAGAGGCCAGTCAGCGAGGCCCAGCTTCAAAGTCTAATCCACAAGGCACAGATTTTCAAATCTTTACCTCTGTGTATGAGAATTTCCTTACAAAGGTAAGGAACTTTAATGGAACTTTAAAAACGTGCGTTCCCTTGTCTGTGTTTAAAGATGATCAGTTTGGGGGAGCTGTACCCCTCCCTAATCACAGGCAGGATCACTTCCAAAATCAATGAAACGACCGTCCTCTTCTGTGTCTTGACTTCAGGTGTCCGGCTGAACGACGGAGTCTTTTCCTTTCTTGTCGATGCAGTTTCTCAGCCTCCTGTTGCTTCTTCTGCTGTTCGGACTAAAAGAGAAAATTAAATGAGTAGAAGGAAAGGAGAGGAAATCCTGTACCTCTTTTCTGGTAACTGTCAGGATGCCAACAGTACTACCACCAATCTCAGACCTGCTCTCAGGAGAAACGCTGCCCATGGGCTCCAGGGGACATGGTGGGGCCGCCAGGACTCTGCTCTGGCAAATGCTGCCGTGGCAGAAACAGCAGGACCAAGGCCAACTTTCACCATCAATGCAAAAGCAGAAATTCTGAACCCCAGGCAAGAGAAGGGCCCTGATAGACCAGTCTGACTACAAAGCAGGAGACTGGTTTTTCAACCAACACACTCACAAGACCACTGGGATGTTTTAAAAGGGCCTATAGAAGAGCCACCTTAAGAAGATGGTATCGCTTACAGAGTGTCGGCTTTCCTTTTAGAGGTCTTTGTTTACAAACCAGAGCTATTAGTTTATTCTGTTTTTAAAAACAAAAGAAAAAATACTTAAATGTACTAAAAGCACGATTATCCACACTCAAGCATTCATTCACTAAAACTTGTTCCAAAGAATTTTTAGCTGTTTCCCAAAACTCCACCTCTCCTTAAAAGCAGCAAACTGCTCTCATGAATCACTGACAAAAGCTCAGCAGAGGACGCGCAAGTTCGCAGCCGCAGTGAGCACGTGGACTCTGGGTGGCCTGCTGGAAAGGTGCTCACGTGTGTCCCCGACGCTCATTCTCACACGGGAGCTACAGCTCCTCCCTAACCCATCCCTGGCGCCAAACAGTTTAACTCCTTTCAGCATAAATTCTTAGAAGAGTAGCAAGGCAGAATCCACAATAAAGGTAAGAGTTATTTTACTGTTTACTGAGAAAGGGGGAAAAATGAAAAAGAGTTATGTGGTTTTCAAAACACACTTGATGGTATTGAAAATACAAACTCCTGAATGTAAAGGTCAAAAACAACATTCTTAGTGGCGGAACTGCACAGATGGTAAACTGAGAAAGAGCTGTCGGGGCCTCAGTTGACAGAGTGGAAAAGCACCGCCCTATGGACACCGAGGGAACCTGCTTCACTGGGATCTGAATTTTCTACACACCTGAACACATGCACCTGTGTGTCACCCCGGAGGAGAGAGTCTCCACATTCACCTCTTGTGGATATTACCCAATCTTCTTAAATTAACGAGTTGGAAGTGAGAGAATAGTGGGGAAGGAAAGCAATTTGTAATGTCAAAAAAAAAAATTTTTTTTTTCTGATTTTAGGAAGCTCTTAAACTGGGTTTCTGAATAATTCTTTAAGTCCCTTCTCTGACTATTACCATTCTTCAACTGTCTTTTCAAAGTAAATACTGGCCTGTGTATTCCTCCGAAGTGCGTCCCAAACTCCTCCACTGTGGTCTGTCTCGGGGGCTCCCGCCTAAGCCCAGGCTGCTGTCCTTCCTAACCAAGGCCGCCACGGAGCTGCCTTCCTTGTGGTCTCTGCTTCCTCTCAAATACCCCTTGAGGCAACTCTCCATGCAACAGCCAGAAGGATTTTTTAAAAATGGAAATACTATGTCAGTTCAGTCCTGTGCTTACTCAAACTGCAGAGTTGGGTGCCTTGCCAAACATTCTCACAGCCCTCTGCTCTCCTTTGAAGCACTTGCCACAGTTCCAATGATATAATTAGAGGTATATAATTTTTACCCGCTCTCTCTCTCTCCTAATAGACTGGGAACTGTGGTGGCAAGAGCCATGTCTGTCCCCAGCATGCTGCACCGGGCAGGCATCAATACACGTGTATTAATGAAAAACTCAGAACTCCTTCTAACACTCCCCAGTTGAGCAACTGATGACATCATCAGGAGCCCCGTCAAGTGAACCAACATCAGTTATTTAATGTTTCACTTCTTCAAAGCTAGTAAAAACAAACAAAAAAAAGTATTTCACTTCATGTTAATCAGGATTTATTTAGGGTTTCTTCACATGATTTTGGAAAATGATGTGCTAAATACAGATGAACAAGGTGTGTGGAGCTTCTAAGTTAAGGCACCTCATGTGTCTTCATCATGGACATCAATTCCAAGGTTTTCCCTTATCTGTCCGATGGCAAAAGTCACCTTCCAGGATTGCTATTTACATCTCCTGGAACACATTTTGGGAAGCTCTGCCAGACTTTCTCCACCAAGGTGGGAGCTCTGAGGGGAGCTCGTAAGCAGTGGCTATCGTTCCTCAGAAAAAGGACTATGACTAGCCTCTGTCCCAAGGCTGCATCCGGAAGACCCTGCTGCCATGTGATGGATCCAGGAGCATCTATGGGCACGTTAAGTGCTTCTCCGAGGTCTCCTGCCGCCTCTTCCTGACCACTTCACCACAGCCTCCATCACTCCTATCACAGAGGGAGGAGGAGGACAGGTGGAAACGGGCACACCTGTATCAGCAACAGCCTCAGCCTTGAAGAGAAACTGTACTAAATAGCATTTAAAAATTAGATTTGGGTGCTAGTTACTGACTTGCTGACTTAAAAAAAAAATTAGACTTGGGACTGAATCCCAGTTTTGCCACTATACAATTTTAGACAACATTAGAGCACAGATTTTTCCTCTTGAATTTTACAGAAGTTTTAGAAGGTAAATACACAAATATGGGAAAAACTTAAGATTCTACCTGAGCATATCAAACTTGCAGTATAAAAAGAGAACTGTATGAACAACTGCCTGAATACGTACAATTTATTGAAAACTTACTTAAATAAAACTGAGATTTAATAACTAAAATGTTGTTAGTCAAGAGAGGAAACACGTACATCAAACACTGACACATTCCTCAAAACAGTTTCAGAGCCTCTGCTTGATTCAGTTACGAAGCCATTTTAAGCAATTCTTAATACTATTTTTATAAACAAAAATATAATTTCAGAGCCATCTTATTTTCATGTTACCACAAATTTTAGACCGATCTTCAACTCGGTACCTTCCAATTTCGAAAACAATGGGAAAAGGCTTGATTTTCATGTTACTGCGAAGTAGGTGCCCACGGACCCCACAGAGGGGCGTCTGCAGCAGCTGAGTGGCTGCACGGCAGACCTGGGATCCTTGCAGGCTGCGCTGCTCCTGCCCACTTGACATCACCTGCATTTCAGAGGGAATCAAGAAATGCTTCCAGGTATGAAGAAAATTGATATGAAATTAGGAACAGGCACCGTGGGGCCTGCTGAATGTGTTTTGGCTTACATAAGTGATAAATGTAAGAGGGTAAATTTGCTCTCAGCAGGCAGAATTAACTGAAAAGCTTTTTGCACGTAGAATAATGAAGTGTTTTTATCACTTGGCAAGCCTCCTGGATAGAGGCTGGGAGAATTTGAGGGAAATCAGAGATGAATGGGTACAGGATGTGATGAGGTGTTTCTCCAGAGCTGATACGCAAATGGCCAATGTGCAAGTAGTAAGATGCTCAACATCACTAGTCATCAGGGAACTGTAAATCAAACAGCACCACTCACACCCACTAGCATGTTTATAATAAAGACAACAGACAGTGACAGGTGTGGGTGTGGATGTGGAGATCCTGCAACCCTCACACGCTGCTGGTGAGAATGTGAAATGGTGCAGTGCTTTGGGAAACAGTCTAATAAGTTCCTCAGAAAGTTAAATAGCTACACCATGTGACCCACCAATTCCACTCCTAGGTATAGACCCAAGATACATAAAAATACATGTTCATGCAAACATTTACACATTAATTTCCATAGCCGATTATTAATAGCTTCCCCCAAAAGAACACAAAACACAGCCCAAGTGTCCCTTAAAACATGAATGAATAGCAAAATGTGGTATATACATACAATGGTATATTTATCAGCCATAAAAAGAAATGCGATTCTGATGCAAGCTACACCACTGGATGAATAAACCTTGAAAACATTACGCTCCGTGAAAGAAGCCAGTTACGGAAGACTTCATATTGAATGACTCCATTTGTATACAATGTCCGGAACGGGCAAAGCTACAGGGACAGGAGGTAGCTTAGTGGTGGCCAGGGGCTGGGGGATGAAAACATGGGGGGAAATGCTAAAGGGTATAGGGCTTCTTTCTGGGGTGATGTAAATGTTCTAGAATTGGTTAGTGTGATGGTTGCCCAACTCAGTGAATACATTAAGAACCACTGAACTGTACACTTTGAAAGAATGCATATGATCTGTGAATTATATCTCAATTTTAAAAAAGAATAATCATCTCCCTACTACTGTTTAGGAAAAAAAAAAAAGGGATGAAATCTTTGTCATTCTTTTCTATTTGGTGACTATATTAAAGAGGACTGAGTATGAATGAGAAAAAAATTTGAGAAATCAAACTGTATCCAGTTAACAGTAAATAGTTAAGCAGCTTATTCCTCCTACAATGTGTGACAGGCATTATTACCACTGGTTAAAAAAATGAGTCTTAGAAACCAGCTGAGAATAGGATGAGCACTGGCAGAGTGTTCTGTCTTCTAAAACGATAGTATCTGGGCAAGTTGGGCATAACCATCATGGGGCATCAGAACTCGCCAATTCCTCGTATTCTTCAAAGTCCACATACACACGAGGCAGCCCTACATCCTTAGATGGTCAGGACGGGGCTTTTGCTTTACAAAGCTGCGCCTCAAGCCACACGGCAATCCAGAAACCAAGACAGCTGGTTAATCTCCCACAGAGGTAACTTCATGGCTACTAAGTCCCTGCCTCCCTTGGGACACCAGTGACACCCCACGCTTTGCTGCAGTCACACATTTGGCCTGCCAGGGGCTCTGGTTGCAGGGAACATGCTAGAACAGAAAACAGAGCTTCCTCAATAGGGGAAAAGTATGAGAGGACTGCTCTGGGGACACACACAGAAAACACTACTGAAAGCCTATTGTGAGTTCAAAAATAATAATAAAAGATAACTCACTCTCTTTAACGTGAATGTCAACTGTTTGCTGCCAACAGTGGTGTCGGATACACTCAACGTCCCATTTTTTGCTTCAATCTTCAAACGATCCTCAAGGGTTTTGCTATGGGAAATTTAAAAGAATGCCGCATTAGTCAGAATTACGTTTTAATTCACCATCTGAAACAAGTTTTGATTAGAATTGATCACAAAGGAAAATGTTTATACATGTGGTAAACAGAAAATATCCTTCATTTAGCACAATAAATTGAAAGAATTAGGTACACTCAAATAGTCATTATTCATATTCAAGAGATAGACTGGAAAACAATGGCTGGTAAAAACATCCACTAATTTAATATTTTAAGTGGCAGTACCAAACACTTCAATGGCTGCTACTTACCTTACAAAAATAAATCATATTTCTGAAGACCAAATGCAAAGAGCAATCTCCTTTGAAGCATCTAACTGATTATAATGGTCAGTGGCATTGATGATATAATGATATATTTAAACAATGCACAAATTAGGTATGTGAGTATTTTAGCCACTCACCCACCTTTTATAAAGGAACAAACACAAATTAAGTCCTCCAGGTCAAGCCACAGAGAAGAGCTACGATAATTCTGGTTTCTCCTTCGCTCAGTCTTAGCTCAGTAGCCTGCAAGCCATCATCCCACAGCACGAACAGCTAGAAACATGAATCTGTCTGATTACGCCGAGAGACAACAAAAGCAATTACACTTTGGGTAAATTCTACCGGATTCAGCTCTGTCCACTGCTATCTCTCCAGGTATTTTTCCTTTTAGTTTCTTACTTGACTTACTCTTTCTGACATACTTTATTCCAAATTTAAATCTCATTTCATTTCTTGATCATGTTTTCCAAATTCTTCCAGGCTCTCTTTATTTATCTATGTCTCTGTGACAGTCTGCTGTACCCTGCATTTCACTGTCATCTGTATAATTAACACAACCCCTCCTCTGCTTTCCAATAAAGAATATGAATATGTACCAGTGATATGAAACTTCACTGCATGTTATAATAATGTTTTATTATAAACTAGAAGACTGGCCCTTTTGGTTAACTTGGTTTAGAGGGAAATATACTGAATTAAGCCTAATGATATATATTTTAGTAAGTTTAAACAGTTAACTTTTTCTAGAAATGGCTAAAGCAATAGATTCCTATCCCCCGAGAAGATTAAGAGAGATGAGAGGGAAGACAAAAGAATATGGTTCTCTTCTACTCTGTTCCTGCCTCAAAAATAGTATACTCTGTCTCCTACTCTCCGTGCCCCAGACCAAATTCAATGCAGCCCTTTAAAGTGAGTGCTAAGAAACTTGACTGAGAAAAAAAAAAAAGTCTGAGCTGTTTGAAAGGGTCTTCTTTTCCCTGAAATATGATCTTTGTAACTAATTACTGAGGAGAACACAGCTCCTAAATGATCTCTAAGACAAAGTGATGCTCCTTTGAAATTCTGAAGCTAATGTTTGATGTTCACACCATGAGAAATTTATCTCTAGTTTACAACTCATAGTAATGTACTAAACATACCTTCTTTATATAATTTGAGACATAAAGTGGTTAGCATAAAAGTGAAACTCTTTTCTAAGCAATAATGTTATTAAGAAGCACTTTTAAAGTACTTTTCATCTTCAAAGTTCTTTACAGACTAACTAATTAATCCTTTCAACATCCCTGAGACAGAAGTATTTATCCTTTATAGACGGCAAAAAAGGGAGGTAAGATGTGAAATGACTTGCCCCAGGCCAGGGAAGGATTCAGTTCTAAGCTCAGGATTCCAATTTCAGAATTGCTGGCTTCCAGGCCTGTGTCAGACCATACTTGATTTATACAGTTTGGTTCAGGAAACTTGTCCATTAAGTATTCTCAATGACAAGCTTTCACATGACAAACTGAATGAAATTAAGATTTAGGTTAGTTTTTTTTTCTTCTAACCATTCAAAAGTGAAGTATAAACAGACTCTAGTATGCATGTGAACTGTGTGAGCCTCAGCACATTCCTCAACCTGTTCAGTTCATTCTTCCTTCTTTTCATAGCTAAATTCTACCCATCTGACAAAGGGCTAATATCCAGAATTTACAAAGCACTAAAACAGATTCACAAGAAAAAAACAAATAAGCCCATTCAAAAGTGGGCAAAGGATATGAACAGACACTTTACAAAAGAAGACATACATGAGGCCAACCTCATCATCACTGGTCATTAGAGAAATGCAAATCAAAACTACATTGAGATACTATCTCACACCAGTTAGAATGGTGATCAAACTCTGAGGTTTAAAAGGTAACGGCCACTGTGCCTCTGGAGTAGCCATTCTTTTATTCCTTTACTTTCTTAATAAATTTACTTTCACTTAAAAAAAAAAAAAAAGGTAACAAGAATTCCGAATAACTATAGAACCACTGAGACAAGATGGTATACGTAAAACAGTAATTTAGGAAGCAAGTGACTTTTCCAGTTAATTGTGGGAAATTATTACTCCGTTAAAAATGACCTTACTTCCTCCGTGAAAGGGCATACACATTCTGGGTTTTCTCTCAATGTATTTTCAATGTGCACTTGTAAAAACTTGTTCTGTCTAGGCTACTTGGAAAGACAAGCTGGGTTTTGGAATGAGCCATGGCAGAAGATCAGACACAGACAGGGGCTGTGTGTGGAGATTTCTACATTAAAGAAGTTCCACTTCCCTCCCTTTGAAAGTCAGTTTACTGAAAGCGTTTGCTAACCAGCAGTTCCACAGCCTGCTTCTTGAGCGTGACTTTGGTCAGACACCTAAGAAGTAGACACTGCTCCAGGAACACCTGAAAACTCCTTACTGAATGGAAAAACGAAAGGCAGAAAACCACGCTGCGGGTGCTTCGTGGCATGTTTCCTCCAGGACACTGGCAGGTGGCAGAGGAGGACGGCAGAACCAGCCTTCCCTCCCCTCCTCCTCCCTACTCTTTTCCCTGCCTAGGCTTTACGTTAGGTCTGTCGGCCATGGGGGACTTTTTCATTAGTTTATAGTAAAGATTTCTAGGGGAAAATTTAATCGGAACAAGTAGATTAAAAACAACCCCCAAACTTGTGATTGCTAAGAAAACAGATATAGGCTTTAAAATGTTATCAGGGGGATTACAGGCATGAACCACTGTGCACGGGGTACTTTGCTTTAAATAAGTACCTTTGACAAATATTTACATATGCCATAAAGTTTACTAAAAACTGTATTTGAATGCTTTCAGTTTATATGTGTTGCTTCAAAGGCCCAATTTCAGGAGACTTAAACTCAAGCAACCATGAAATCTGATGCCTCATCTATAGGCACAACTAAGATTTAAAAGATTCCTAATATCCGCTGTCGCTGAAGTGTGGGGAAACAGGCGCTCTGGCCAGAGTGCAAAGTGCTCAAGCCTTTTGGGAGGGTGATCTGGCAGTCTCTATCACACACCCCTGCTGATCCAGCCAACTCCTACTAGGAATATATCCTTAAGAAATACTTGTCCATGTGTGTACATATTTGTGATTGTGAAAAGGGCAAGAGAAACACAAGAAGCAACCTAAACATCCACAGTTAGAGGAATATTACATAAATCACAGCACATCCACCTTAGGAAGTATTTGTGTAGCCAGAAGGTAGACCTACTGGACCTACAAAGAAACATTTCTGAGACGTGCTGTTTAATGAAAACAACAAGTTAAACAGTATAATTAGGCTAGGCAGGGTGGCTCGGGCCTGCAATTCCAGCACTTTGGGAGGCTGAGGCAGGAGGATGTCTTGAGGCCAGAAGTTCAAGACCAGTCGGGAAACAAAATGGGACCTCATCTGGACAAAAAATTTACAGATTAGTCGCATGTGGTGGCCTGTAGTTGCAGCTACTCAGGAGAGTGAGGATCATTTGAGCCCAGCAGGTTGAGGCTGCAGTGAGCCATGACCACACCTCTGCACTCCAGCCTGGGCGACAGCGTGAGACCATCTCAAAAAATAACAAAGAGTATGAACCATTCATGTTAAAGAAAAAAGCTACAACTATAGATCTGTGAGTGTGGACACATATAGGAGGAAATGCATTTTTTAAAGGTGAGAAGTACAGTGCACACACAGCCATGAGCTCAGGGAGGGAGGTGGGGATAGGAGAGACTCTAACTTTCAGTCCACACTCTTCAGTATTACAATGATAACATGCCTACATAGGATTGAGTGCATACTCCTTGAGTAATAAAAGATTCTCTTTTTAAAAATGTAAGTCTGGAATTTCGTTACTTCCCAGATTAGATTTTTAAATGCTTGTATTAAAACAAGGCTGCATTATCTCAGCTCTTACCCACTATCAGAGGAATGTAAGTTGAAGAGTAAAAACGTGCCATATTAATTCACAAAGCAGATGATGCTGCAGACATAAGAAGCTCACCAAAAGCTACCAAGCCGCCTGGTGAAGAAGATGAGCTTCCCAAAGGCAGGAACTTCTTAAACATCTTTGAATTTCTAGGACCTACCACAGGGCAGGGACTTCAAAGAATGCTTTCATAAATGGAACTGAAAAGCCTCCTGGCAGCTAGTATTTATTACTCATGAAGAGGAGTTATCCTTAATCTGCTGAAATGTGGAGTTTTCATTCTAGGGACTCTCTTCCGCCACTGTTCACCAACGCACATACCTCCACTACTACACCTTGCAGGTCACAGCTGCTCCACTACCAGAAAAGGCTGATGTGCCCAGATTCCTGAGGCCAACAAGCATGGACTTCCCAGTCTTTCCACCTATAAACAGAATTACATCCATGCATCGGGCTTCTTTCCTCCGTGTCTCTGAGGATTCATTCCTTGTCTTTTCTGAGGCTCTCCTTATCTGGTACTCGGGCCCACTGCCACCCAGTTCCTTACCAAATGCTACTTTGTCAGCTGACTGAATTCTCTCAATTCCTTAGTACCCTCTTTCCATAACTGAGTCTTCTCTGCCTACTAACAAATCACATCTCTCAAGTCTATATATAAACCGCTTCCCACCAAGTTATTGGCTTTCATCCCTTTCTTTCACTACCAAACTTCTTGAAAGACTCACCGACACTAACTGTTCACCATATTTTTATCTCCCAGGCATTCATCTCTCTACTGCAGTCAGCCAGTTGGCTGGACGGAGAATCACATCCCAGTACGGGCATCCACATCCTGGCCTTTTCTCAACCTTCGTGCCTGGGCCTCTGCTCCGCTGGCATCAGCAGCACTCCCTCCTCTGAGACACTCTCCACGTTTGACCTTTTCCAGTTTTCCCCTCAGCTCTTGGACACCTCCAGGATTTTTACTGCCCATCTTGTCCTTTGTCTGCTCTCTAACAGAATTCCTAGTCTAGGACAGAATCCCTAGGCAATCAGTACATCCGTGAGGTCTCTAAAATTCTATGCAAATGCATCACAGACATTTGTATTTTTCTCTACAGAGGTGTATGGAATGGATTTTATCACAGATTCAAGTACAATATTTGTTTTTCCCCGGGCTTCTATTCTTGGCCCTAATCTTACTCTATACGATTATAGCAAATCTCTTTTCATTCATCATCTTGAGCACACAGTGAAAGCTGGTATCTCTCAAAGTGACATCTCCAGCTGCCTCTTCATGGCCCGATGGACACTGCCATTGGTTTACTGAATGTTGACTGAGAAGACGCCTGGACTCCATCTGTGTAACGCGCACAAAACCCAGCTCACTGAGTTTAGCCTTACATCTATTTTGTACTCTGTATTTTTTTTTTTACCTCAATGGCAACATTGACAAGGCACCTCAGCGTCATCCCTGTTCCCTTCTCCTTGGGTATTAGGAACCGATGTTGGAGTTTGTGCCATTTTTCTTACTCTTGAATCTTCCAGTCTGTCTGCTCCTCTCCGCTCCATCATTCAGGCCTGTGGCCCTTCTAACTGGGATGATTCTAAGAGTTTGAGAGCTGGTCTCTGGGTGACCAGTTTCTCCCCACATTGTCTTTCTAAAATGGAGATAATATTTTGCTAACAGGTTTCCAGGAATAGGAACTTTTTATGGCTATGTTTTTATTTGCTACAACAATCATGCGGTACTTTTATTATAAAAGTATTTACAATACTAGGGGAGGGGCTGGGATAGATTTGATCCCATTCATCTAAGCTGTAAGATGCTGGCTTTCTAGTGTTTGGTCAGCCACCCCTCCACGCACCCAGTGCTCTGGCTATAGGAGGGCATCCCCCACCCTTCACAGAACCTGCCTGTGTCCTGCCTGTGGCCATGTTTGCCTCTGCCAAAAATGCATTCTTTCCCACTAGCCCTGAGTGCTCCGCTCTGCATCTTTCCAAGACCAGTTTCCATATGACTTCAAGTCCCCTCAAATTCAGCCCCTCCTTCTTCTGCTCCTTTCCCATGAGCGCTTCAGGCACGCAGGCCATGTCTTTCTTCCATCCCCTGGGTCTAGAATGGCGGTGTGCTCACACTGGGCAGTTGAGAAATACTTGATGATTGAATGGGTGGTAGAGAGGCTGATAAGTGGATGAACAGACTCATAAAGTTAGCACACTGTAAGGCATAAAAATACGTGTCAACAGACATATGTGTTTACCTAAAGCCATATGACTACATCAAGCAATACAGACAGCTCATTCAAGTCTCCAGCTACCAATCACGATCCACCTTTCCCTTTATAGAAACGGTTTTAAAGCTGGGCAAGTCCAAGGGAACATTTTAATATAACACACTTAATCTGACGTTATCTGTTGTTGACTGGCTTGCGGTAACTTGCAGAATAAACATAAAGAGTCACTTTAGTTCTCTGAAGGATCATGTTTCACTAAATACTCATGTAAGTATTATCCCTTACATAGTTCTCAAAAAGAATGTTTAACTTAGTGATATTTAACTTAGTAAGAATGCTTAAGTGCAGTGTATTCACCTCACTATTGTTTATTCTTAGATATACATTTTTATCCCCTTTGTTTATACTTCCATATCCTACTGCGGCCCCCAGGCAGAAGGAAGAATGTTAGAGATTAGTCAGACCGCCTACCCCCAAATCACAGCCTCCTGTTGCCATGCTTACACTCAAAACAACTGCTCCCAGGTTTTCCTGGTCAATGGTTATGGGGAAAGTAAGTCCTTTCTCAGCAGATCTTGAAGGAGTAACTTCTGAGTTGCCTGACGTGTTGTCAAGGCAAAGAAGATTCACACTTTCAGCAAGTATTTCTCAAGTGCCCACTTTATTCTAGTACTTATTCAAGAGCCAGAGATAAAGCAGTAAATAGGGCAAGACAAAAACACCATATACTCAACAAATAAATTCACTCCACAGAACCAGAACAGTACAAACAAGCAGGACTCCCTCTGCTTCTGAGCAGGACTCCAAATAAAACACCTACAAATAACAGCTGTATAAAAAGTGAGGCTGCACACACTGCAGGGGAATGTAAAACGGCGCAGCCTTTGGCCAAGTTTGCCGGTTTCGGAAAAGGCTAGACATAGAGTTACTATATGACCAGCAGTTTCTTCCAATTCTTGCACATAAATGAAAACATGCAAAACTGTATAAACCAATGTTCACAGCAGCATTATTCGTAATAACCAAAAAGTGGAAACTACCCAGATGTCCATCAACTAACGAAGAGATACATAAACTGGTCTACACATACATACACTGGAATATTACTGGGTAATAAAAACAAACGGAGTAGAGTTGTCCCTTGGTATCTGCTGGGGAATTGGTTCCAGGACCTCCCTTTGATACCAAAATCTATGGATGTTCAAGTTATATAAAACGGTATATTTCTATATAACCTGTGCACACCCTCCCCGTGTTAAATTATCTCTAGATTACTTATAATACCTAATACAATGTAAATGCTACATGCATAGTTGTTACACTGTATTGCTTGGGGAATAATGTCAAGAAAAACGTCTGTACATGTTCAGTAGAGTTATAAAGTTTTTCTGAATATCTTCAACTCATATTGGTTGAATCTATGGATGAGGAACCCACGGACACGGAGGGCTGACCGTACCGATAGATGCTACAACACAGATGAACATTAAAAACACTGTGCCACGAGAAAGAAGCCAGCCACAAAAGGCCACACATTGTATAGGTCCTTTTACGTGAGATGTCAGAATAGGCAAATCTATAGAGACAGAAAAGCAAACTAGCGACTGGCTTGGAATGGGAGATGGAGTAGGCTAAATAAATGTGGGGTGACTGCCCATGAGGCATAGAGTTTCTTTTTAGGGTGATGACAATGTTCTAAAATTATGGTGATGGTTACACAACTCTGAATACACTAAAAACCAGGGAACTGCATGCTTTAAGTAGATGAATTGTATGTTACATAAATTATATCTGTTACATAAATTATATCTCAAGAAAGTTGTTATTTTAAACAGTGAGGTTGGTCAGTAAAGATATATTCAAAAGAAATCAAGAACATTACAGTTGACCCTTGAGCAACATGGGTTTGAACTCACTGCTCCACTTACATACAGAGTTCTTTTTTTTTTCTTTTTTCTTTTAATATCACACTAGCTCTCTAGCAATGGGTCACACAGAGTTCTTTTGATAGAATTTAACACCATGTACTTGCCTCTCCCACCTCCCTTCCACCTCCTCCTCTTCCACCTCTGCCACCCGAGACAGAGAGACTAATCCCTTCTCTTCCTCCTCCTCAGACCACTCAACGTGAAGACAACAAGGACGAATACTTTACAGTAATCCACTCCCACCTAATGAATAGTAAATATATTTTCCTTTCCTTATGATTTTCTTAATGACATTTTTTCCTCCAGCTTATTTTATTGTATGAGTACAGTATACAATACATAGAACATACAAAATATATGATAATTGACTCTTGATGGTTAAAAATTCGTCACCAATCGGCTACTAGTAAATTTTTTTGGGATGTTCTAGGTTTTAAGTCACCAGGAAGGTTAAAAAAAAAAAAAAAGGAAAGTTTTCGGGAAATCAAAAGTTGTATGCGTCAGGTTCTAGGCTTTCTAGTGAAAATAAATAAACAAACAAACAGAAAGTTAAATGTGCATTTTTGACTTCGCAGGGGGCTGGTGCTACCAGCTAGTCCTCAAGTTGTTCAAAGGTTAACTCTACTAGCTTCTTTACTTGTGGACATATCTTTTGTTAGTTCACCAGAACCAGAATTTTGAGATGCTTCTGAATTGTAAATTGAAGGATTCAATACATCTGGTGTTGCAGATATTTGCTAGAAGCTGGTGAAATAAAGATGAATAAGACATATCTCAACCCCAGAAACAATTCCACCTGCTCACTGATGTCCTCCCCACGCTTTTCCTTCTCCCACTTAGGAAAAAACACCTTCTCCTGCATGGAGAGCTGGGAGCTGGAGAAGGTAAAGAAAAGTACCGAGCCCAACCTAACACCTCGTCTATCCTGCCCACTCCTCTTATTCCCCCTCAAGACTGCTCCCTTGGCTCCCCAGGCATTCAAGCTATTCTTTTAAGACATCTCCTGTGACTGTTCCGCATATTCCAATCTTGTGCATTAATACTTTGCCTAGAAATTCTCAGAGACTTGCATAATGTAGAGTTTACATACAATTTGGTCTTGACACCTCACTTGTTCCTGACTCAGACTCCTGACAACTGAAAATTATTCCAATAAAACTACCTTTTTTGGGGAAGGTTTTTTTGGAGGGGTGGTAAATATTTATAACATAAAACTTACCATTTTAACCATTTTTAAGTGGACAGTTCCGCAGCATTAAAGTACATTCACACTGTTGTACAACCATTACTACCAACTATTTCCAGCACATTTTCATAATCCAGCCTGAAACTCTGTACCCATGAAACACTTGGCAGCCACCATTCTACCTTCTGTCTCTCTCTATATATTTGACTATTCCAGAATACCACTCTTTCTGATCTCTCAATTTTCCTGAAAAACACTTAAAACTTTTGGAAAATATTCCAAGTAACTTTTTCAATAACCAGGTAAACTGAGATGGGGTAAACAGAACTGAGCTTCTCACTTCTTAAAATAACTTTGTGAAGAAGCAGAAAATTAGTCATCTCCTAACCACCACTGTCCATAAGGTTCAAACCACGGATCTGCAGGGCGCAGAATAAGTATCTCCAGGTGAGGGAGCCCCATAGGGAAAAAAACAAAGATGAAAGTGTGTGGCTACTGCAGCTTAAAAGCGTTCTACTGATTCTCATAAGGCTAGCTACGCCCTATATTTTACTGCATGTAAACTGTACCTCAAAAAGTTGTTATTACAAATAAGTAAATTCCTTGGAGACCAACGTACTTCACTAGCAACACTCTTCTCAGGCCGGCTGGGGGCTTCCTTCACATCACCTCCCGCTCGGCCTTATTTCCTCCTTCCCTCATCCACTCCATCCCCTGCACCTCCATCACCCAAAGACAGAAGTGTCATCTTTAGGGCAATGCGCCAGAGAGGCTGCATGTCAACTGGACGCTCAGGCAGTGCTACTCACTTCATCAGTTTCTGCTTTGTGGCAGAATCTTTGAAGCTTCTAAATTCTTCTCCTGCTTTGATCTCATAAAACTGGGGCTTTAAGACTGTCTGCTGGTCCTCCTTGAGTCGTTCCTGCCGCTTCACTTTTTCCTCTTGCTGGAGGAGTCTGCGCTGCTTCCTGACCTCTTCGACCCAGGCTTTTTCATCATCTGAACTCTCTGAACTTTCTGCATCACTCGGTTTTCCTTCCGGCTCTTCCTCCTCTTCCTGAGAATAAAAATAGTAAGTAGCAGCTCCTCTCCCCAGTCAGACACAGACCCCTTGGTTTCTTTTAAGCAGCCACGGCCCATTAATGAGTGCGTGACAGCTGCTCCACAGCATGTATCAGAAGAAATACCTTTAATTAAATAAGATAATACTCCTAAGCCCAATGTCAACCACTTAATATGTACTTAATTACATCTCAAGTATAATCAAAGACTCTTCTAACTTACAAAGAAAACATTATATTAAAGACACAGTAGCAAGTTCTAAATGATGAGTACGTTACTTTTTCACGATGTTCTTGTTGCTCTAAGAGTCTTAGTTTCTTCTTCCTTTTTTCACTAATTTTTGAAACAAGTGGATTCAGAAGCCTGAATTCTTCACTCTCTTCATCTACTTGGAAGTCAGGGTTCTCAAACATAACTTTAAATCGATCATCAGTGAGAATATTAGGAAGACTCTATAAAGAGGACAAAAGTACGTAAAAATTTAATATCTGATTAACTTAAATTTTTGATTTGACCAGAAACATGGTTTTAAAGTACTGATTCTATTATAAATTAATAAGCTGCATGAGGCATACATTATTAACTCATTATGAAACTTCTTCCTGAACTTTTTACTTGCCCCTAGGTTTTAGCTCCACCACCAAAACCACCTCTATGAATCCACTTAGCAGATGATTCACACCACTTGGCCATTATACACAATGAACTAAGAATGAGCCTTTCAGCTAACTTGATGCCTAAACATTACAAAGAATTTCTTCAATTAACATTTTAATGCAAAAAATACCTTTCAAGAAAATACGTAAGTTTTTGAAACATGGCTTTTATTATTTTTTAGAGACAGGGTCTCCCTCAGTCACCCGGGCTGGAATGCAGTGGCACAATCACAGCTCACTGCAGCCCCAAACCTCCTGGGCTCAAGCAGTCCTCCCACCTCAGTCAGCCTCCCAACTAGCTGGGACCGCAGGAGCACCACCACACCAGGCTAATTTTTAATTTTTTTGTAGAGACGAGTCTCTCTATATTGTCCAGACGGGTCTTGAATTCCTGGGCTCAAGCAATTTCTTGTGCCTCAGCCTCCCAAAGTACTGGGATTACAGGCGTGAGCCAGTGTACCTGAAAACGGGGCTTTTAAAGTTTAGCTACTATACTGACTTAAAATAAGCAATTCTTTCAACTTCAGATTCCAAAACTGGGAGGAGGTATACAAAGTCAGTAACTCACAAAGCTGGATGGGGGAACCTAGGGGTGTCAGTTTACCAATTCCAGCTGAGTTATCGGGAAACAGAAGGGACATTTCCATCCCCTATAGGGTGGTTTTATCAATATTCTCCCTCAGGTCATCTATTGGTGTCAAAGGATACTGTGTATCCTTCATATACGAAAGCTCTGGCTACTGAGACCCATTTAGACAGCTCAGGACTGACACGAAATTCCTTTTGTTGGCACCATTTTCAATGGAAAGTTCTCTAAACTGTACCATAAACTTACCTGGTCACTTAAGTAGATGACAAATAATCTCATACATTTAGGACTCTCTTATACATTTCTAAATCCTTCTCTGCTATAGGCTTGGAAACCAGATGAAACGGCCTACTTAGAATTGTTTGTCGATCAGAGTAAAAAGCCCTGAACACTGCTGGAAAAAGCCGCCCTGTTTGTGATGCACTCTGACTGCTGAACAGACTACTTTACTATTTCTCCACTGTTGACAGTAAACAAGGTTGCAGGCAGTTGAGTCCTGAATATTACTTGTGTGACAGACCTATACAAAAATTTAGTAAATCGTTAAGATATTAAGGAAATTGGCCTGTTTATTATTTGTATGTACCTAAAAACAGATAAACCCTTACCTAAAATTCTAAGATATTAAGTGCAACGAGTCTTCTCTGATCAAACATAATTTCTAAGAAAGACGAGGAAGGGAAAAAGAAAGATAAGATCTGGTTCCTGATCCTAATCTAGTAAGGAAGAAAAAACATTACGAACACATTTGCTACTAGGCCCCTTCTGGAGGCTGCTTGGTAATGCTGAAACTGCCACACCAGTAGACAGACAAAGGAATCCCAACAAATGACACCCCAGGAAGGGCCCTGGGGTGTGGCACCAGGGAGGAGGAGGCTTGAAAGATGAGTAGGTTTCAATAGGTAGAAATCTGAAGAAACAGCATTTCTGGCCGACAGGGGAGGGGTGAAGAGTCTGATGACAAAAGAATGATGCAATTTGAAAAACAATTTTTTGATCAGGCAATACTGTAAAAAGATGTTAAATACCATGACTGTTATTTTGATGATATAAGGGTAAACCACTAGCAAAGCAGAGGAGGAAGAGGAAGAAGAGGAAGAGGTAAAAGAAGAGAAACAAAGGAGAAGGAGGGAGAGAGGAAAGGAGGGAGGAAGGAGAAGATGGATAATAAACAGAAGTATGCTTCGAGACTCTCAGATGGCAGAACTGTGCTTCTGAGCAGGTGTGGTGGCTCACGCCTGCCATCTCAGCACTTTGGGAAGCCAAGGTGGGAGGACTACTTCAGGTCAGGAGTTCAAGACCAGCTTGGGCAAGATGGTGAGACCCTGTCTATACAAAATATAAAACATTAGTCAAGTGTGCTAGTGCACGCCTGTAGTCCCAGCTACCTGGAAGGTTTAAAGTGGGAGGGTTGCTTGAGCCTGGGAAGTCAAGGCTGTGATGAGCCGAGATCACGCCATACACTCCAGCCTGGGTGACAGAGAAACCTTGTCTCAGAAAAACCCAAAACCAAACAAAAAACCCAGAACTGTGCTTCAAGAGTATGCAGCAGCATGATGTCGGACGGACGGCTGAGTAATAAGTGAGTGTCATGAGAAGACTAAGAAGCCATTTTAAGAAACTGGCAAAAAGAGACAGGACCTGAATTAGGGCAACTGGAACTTGTGAGATACATTTCTAAATTAGAATCGACAGATGCAGCTATGGAGATGGGAGGGTTAAGAATTAAAAACAGGGTTAGAAACTTCTCTCAAACATCTAGCTTAAGCAACTAGAAAGCTGGTGACACGGAGTTAGGCTCCATCACTGGTGCGCATTAGGAAACAGTGCATGGGTGGAGCAGAGGGGAAGAAATCATGCTCCATTTAAGGCTGCCTCTCCTTGTGGCCCAGGGAGAAGAGCGCAAGGATTTGGACGGACATCACTAGGTGTCTGGGAACAACGCGCCGTGTCTCAGGAGAAAGGAGCCTATGATGTAAATTTTGGAGTTATCTGTAAATACGGGATAGGTGATACTGCCAAAGATCCAGATATTTTCAAATGAATATCTATGTGCCTATTACACATTTTCAGGTTAAAAAACCCCAAGGGCAAATATTTTCTTTTCATCTTACTATATTTATTAAAGTAATAATCATATTTAATAAATAGAGAAAATGTTACAAAGACTACATGGCTGTATTAAGATTTCTTTTCTTAATTTAAATCAATTGCATCGCCTAAAGACAAGTATGCTTTACACGAACAACTATAAAATAAAACCTCTTCTGACCCAACCATAAAAATATTTCCCTCAGGGTTTTTTCCTAGTCTGTCTGTTTTCACAGCTGTCTTAAGGAAAAAAAGTAGGATAAGGAATAGTTAGTAATGTTCTATAGGAGCTTACAAGTGTCTCACTAGTGATCCATCCTATAAACACCCGTCTACACATGCTCAACTTTACCATTAAAATACAGAAAACATTAAAGCACTGTTCATACCACAATCCTACCTCAAAGAATGATATGTCTGAGTAGGATGCCTATTATTATTTTGTTCCAACACAGTAACATACATGAAGAATGATTGCCATTTGAAACAAATTAGTTCTTTTTTTTTTTTTTTGAGATGCAGTCTCTGTTCCCAGGCTGGAGTGTACTGGCACAATATCGGCTCACTGCAATCTCTGCCTCAGCCTCCTGAGTAGCTGGGATTACAGGCACACACCACCATGCCCGGCTAATTTTTGTATTTTTAGTAGAGATGGGGTTTCACCATGTTGGTCAGGCTGGTCTCGAACTCCTGACCTCGTGATCCACCCACCTCAGCCTTCCAAAGTGCTGGTATTACAGGCGTGAGCCACCACACCCGGCCAATCAAATTAGTTCTTTCAATGCTATGATACCCATGAAGTTAGATTGGTACAGACTTCTGAGTAAAGATGGTGGCTTCTAATCTCTTCTAAAACCTCACTAGAACAATAGAAAACGAGCTTTTTAAAAAGGACATAAACCCTTAAGGAAGAGAAGGAAAGGAAAAAGGGGTGATAAGAATTTGGAAGCAAGAAAGGAAGCCTATTTAAAATCACACCCCAGCTCTGGAAAGCCTTGCCCCGGCCCTTTCCCACTGAGGAGGTGCCTGGCTGGGGCCGGCACTGCAAGAACAAGAGAGGTGTGCTGGCCACAAGGAGGGGAGGGCAAGGCTGGCACAAGGGGCTGAGGTGCCCCTGGACACCTCCAACCTCTTGTGACCTACAGTGGTCAGTTCTAAGAATGCTGGTAGCCAGGCCTTTATCCACCAAGCAGGAGGACGTGAGCAGCCAAGAGAAAGACCTAAGAGACAACGATATGTGCAGCATCCTTACCCAAATAGATAGTTTGGCGAAGTCACCACACAGTGACTGAGGGATCCTGTCCCCACCTAGAGTTTCATTCAGTTTTTAACTCCCTTATTCTTCAGTGCCAAAAAGTAACTACGGATCATGGTAGGAAAAAAAAAATTGAAATTTTTTTTCAAGAAAATTCCCCAGCACTGAAGACCGAACTTCTAGACGGAGAATGGACCCGCAGCACAGGAGTCGTTTCGTGTGAGGTTTCCCAGAACGCCTCCTCTTTCTGGGCTTACTCTCTTATTTTAGAGAAGCGACACCTCAGCAACTTCCCGAGAAAGAGCATTTGAGGGGAGTTGGTTGTTATTGGGAACTTGCCTATCTGAAAATATCTACCATACCCTCACACGGACTGACTCCTTGTCTAGGTTGGAAACCGTATTCCTTTAGGAAACTGAAGGTTCTTGTAATTCTGGTACCACCTGGGTTGAGGTGAAGTGAACCCCCAGGATAACAGTAAAGGGAGATCCCAGGATTAGAAGGTGGCCAGGCCAGAATGGAATGGGGCAGAAAGTTCTGAAGCAACTTCTTCAGGAAGGTAAATAAATGTAAGTCTAACCTATCTAAATATCTCAATGTAAGACTTAGAGAACTAGCATAGAACTGGGGGTTGATTAGTGATAACTACATAGAAAACGAACAAGAGAGACAATTATTAACTTCAAGAGAAACAAAGATTGAACAAGAAATGCAGTCACAGATTACACTGACTCGGCTGGAAGTCTCACTTACGTAGGCCGGGCATGGTTGCTCACTCCTGTAATCCCAGCACTTGGGAGGCTGAGGTGGGAGGATCTCTTGAGCTCAAGAGTTGGAGACCTGCCTGGATAGCACAGGGAGACCTCATCTCTACTAAAAAATATATATACATATATTAGCTGGGTGTGGTGTGTGCCTGTAATCCCAGCTACTTAAGAGGCTGAGGTGGGAAGATTACTTAAGCCTGGGAGACGGAGGCTGCAGTAAACTATGATTTTGCCACGGCACTCTAGCCTGGGTAACAGAGCAAGGCCCTGTCTCAAACAAAAAGTTATAACAATGTAATGCTGCAGACTGACTTAATCAAAAGCACAACAGAACTTCCTTGGAAAGGAAAGTTATCAAAAGATAATGCCTAACACTAAAAAGTTAAGAGGTAGGACTACAGGCAAGAGGGAGGGAGGGAGAGAGAGAGAGATTTATATCAAAATAATCAGCTAAAGTGGCAAAAGTGGTTGTCCGAGAAGACATGAAAATGGAGGAAGGGGGAGGGAGGAAAAGGGGGGGACAATAGGATGGCCTACATTCCTAACAAATCTTGGAGAAATGGGGGTTTCTTTGGTTTAGTTTTTTTGTTTTTGACAGAGTCTCACTCTGTTACCGGGCTGGAGTGTGGTGGCACGACCACAGCTAACTGTGGCCTTGCAGGGAGATCCTCCCACCTCAGCCTCCTGAGCAGCTGGGACCAGAGGCATACGCCACCACACCCAGCTAATTTTTTCTATTTTTTGTAGAGATGTGGTTTCGCCATATTGCCCAGGCTGGTCTTGAACTCCTGGGCTCAAGTGATCCTCTCAGCCCTGGCCTTCCAAAGTGATGGGATTACAGAAATGTTTAATTTTTTTTTTTTTTTTTTTTTTTTTTTTTAAGAGGCAGTCTCACTCTGTCATCCAGGCTGGAGTGCCATGGTATGATCTTGGCTCACTGCAACCTCCACCTCCCAGGTTCAAGCAATTCTCCTGCCTCAGCCTCCCAAGCAGCTGGGATTACAGGTGCGTGCCACCATGCCCAGCTAGTTTTTGTATTTTTAGTAGAGATGGGGTTTCACTGTGTTGGCCAGGCTGGTCTTGAACTCTTGACCTCAAGCCATCCACCCGCCTTGGCCTCCCAACGTGTTGGGATTATAAGCATGAGCCACTGCGCCTGGCCAGAAATGTTTAGTTTTTAAAACTATTTAACTGTAATTTTAAAACAACCAAAAATTTGGCCAGGCATAGTGGCTCACACCTGTAATCCCAGCATTTTGGGAGGCTGAGGTGGATGGATCACGAGGTCAGGAGTTTGAGACCAGCCTGACCAACACGGTGAAACTCCGTCTCTACTAAAAATACAAAAAAATTAGCCGGGTGTGGTGGCGTGTGACCAGCTACTCAGGAGGCTAAGGCAGGAGAATCGCTTGAACCCGGGAGGCAGAGGCTGCAGTGAGCCAAGATCACGCCACTGCATTCCAGCGTGGGCAACAGATCAAGACTCCTTCTCAAAAAACAAAAACCAAAACCAAAACCCAAATTTTTAACTGGTACTAAAAAAGCTTTAAAAGTAACATTTTGGGGCTGGGCGCAGTGGCTAACGCCTGTAATCCCAGCACTTTGGGAAGCTGAGGCAGGTGGATCACTTGAGGCTAGGAGTTTAAGACCAGCCTGGCCAACATGGTGAAACCCCATCTCTATAAAAAAATTTTTAAAAATAACATTTTGGATGCCAAAATTGATCTGATCCAACCCCAAGTATCTGTACCTAACTGTATTCTCTAGAGATGAATTATTACTTTAATATATTCCTGCAACTACAAAGTCCCATCTAGGGGTGACAGGTGACAGTGACAGATCATCAGGCATTAGAGTCTCATAAGGAGCATGTAACCTAGATCCCTGGCATGCGCAGTTCATAATAGGGTTCGTGCTCATATGAGAATCTAATGCAGCCACTGATCCGGCAGGAGGCATCGCTCAGGTAGCGATGTGAGCGATGGAGAGTGGCTGTAAATAGAGATGAAGCTCCAGGCTCACCTCCTGGTGTGAGGTCTGATTCCTAACAGCCATGGACCAGTACCATGACCTGGAACGTTGGAGATCCCTGGCCTAGAGAGCTCATACACAGTCCTGCCTGAGCTGCTGCAGAATGCAAGAAAAGTAAATTAATCAGAGACTTTAAGGCCACAGTGAGAAACTGACAAAAAAAGCTAACATACAAAAAATGATACCTGTAGGAAAAATAAAATAGCTCTAAACAAAACTCAAACCCTTACAAACCACATAGATCACAGATGCCCATGCCTCTCAAAGCTGTTTGTGCATACTGGGAGCTCAATACAAATTTGTTGAAAGAATAAATACATTAATTCTTTTTGTTTTTTTTTAAAGAGATGCTGTCTTGTCCTGAAGCCCAGGCTGCTAAGTACGGTGGTGTGATCACAGCTCACTGCAGACTCAAACTCCTGGGCTCAAGTGATCCTCCCGTCTCAGCTGCCCAAAGTATTGGGAATACAGTGAGCCATTTCACTTGGCCTTGATTGTTAACTAGAATTAATGCAACCAAAATTTCTGAGTCTGAATAAAGCCCGTATAATGCTGATTGACATTATGTGGAGGGCCACTTCCCATTTTAGGTTTAATATCAACTGTACAGTAAACATCGTATTATTAGACTTTTGTGTTATCAGTGGCAGCAATATTTGGGAATACATTTCATTTTCTGCCTCCAATAAATTTCAGCTGCAGACAAGGCAAAACATACCTTTCAACTTGGTATTGCAAGATACCAATTTTCATATCAGGAGCTATCACAGCTAGCAAAGCTCTCAAGCTTTTGAGGAGCTGAGTTCACAGGCAAGACTAATGATCTGATGGGACTTAATAATTCCTTCAAGTATTCTTTATAATTATAATGAAGGATTCTTTTCTTAATTCATAAGTGATTTCTATGATCTTCACTTTACATAAAATGAAACTGTTCAACAACCAATTACATAAACTTTTTCTAAGCACAGCCTCAGATTTTCAAAAGACCATATATAAATATTTCTGGAATGAAAGTGAGCTCTGATAATAGGTCTGATTTGGGTTAGGAAGTCACTGAAAAGTAGGGGCCCATTTTACAAATACTACTCTTTGCAGAATTCTGTTATCACATGATATGGCTACAAAGATCGCATTTCCAGTTATGAACAGCTGAAGAGAAACTGCTGTTTGATGGAATATAAGAATTTCTAAGGCTTTTCCTCCTTTTCACTTGAAGTAAAATGGTACACAGCTTGGTAATTCTTTACAAGGTTACCTGCAAATAGGTTCTAAAATAATCAAATGCCATCCTGATAGCTAATTAGAGAATATGTAGGAACAAAATGAGTGAACGCCGACGGAATGTGGATGTGACTGGAGATAACAGAAAGGCAAGTCCCTGATTCGCATGGTGCCAACAGGAAGGAGTCGCCAAGGAGTGCAGTGAAAGAACACCAGGTGCCCCAACAAGACAGCTCCAATTTCAGTCATCTCTGCTCATACACTGAGTATGTGCATAAAGTGTAACTCCGTTGCGAACTCTTTAGTCCACAAATCCCTACGTAAATAATGGGTCACTTTTTCCAAAGCCTGTCAGTGACTGGTCACTGCATCACACAGGGTGATGCGCAATGAATTTCCTCTTCAGTTCATGCAGACAGGAAGCATGTAACTGTTGCGGTGCTTCTTTACATACCAAAGATAAACTCATGTGACATTTACAAAAAAGGACAATTTAGAGAGAACTAATCAACAAGATGAAACTGCAACAACAAAAATGTGAATCACATTTAGAGGGAGTTACAGAAGAAAGGGCTAGCTGTGGGAACGCGGCTGCTGTTGCTGGCTGCCACGCTAGGTCTGTAGCGAGAGGACCACGTGATGGTGAAATGCTGAAAATAAATGAGGAAAGCAGTTGTGACAAAAAGAAGGAAAGTGTCCCGGTGGAAGTGACACTGGCAAAAAACTCACATGAAAGGAACTCTCAGAGACTGTTCATAATGTCAAAAGAGCAAAGGATAAAACGTCAGAAGCTTATCCAAACTTAGAAAATGAGTATGACAGTTTGCTGAGGCAAAGAAAAATGCTGGCTCCTTATCCAAAGTTTAGGAGGAGAAATAAGAAAGAACTGTTCCAAGTATTACTGACAAGTATGATTTTAACGAAGAAAGAAAATGTTCAATTACGCTTTTATTCTCAGTGTTTTAAATTACAATATACTAAAAAGATCCTAGTTTTCCAATTTTTAATGAACAGTAAGAGAGTTTTGACTGTTTTGTCAAAAATGTTGAAAGGCATGGAACAATGCTGATTTTCCCAACTGACTATGAAGACTGCACTGCATGTGTCAACTTGTGAGGCCATTTCTAGCATCCTGCACTAACTAAGTGTATTCTAAATCTTTTCTGGCCACCCTCAACCTCGACAAAGGTCTACCAAAGAAATGGGGGCAAGGGGAGAGCATGTCTGCATTTTGATAATCACAGGGCCTTACAAAAAAGGCTCTGGTATACCATGCTGCACCAAGTAGCAAATTTAAATTGTAACTTAAGTGTTCTCGCCTCTATCAGATGATAGGGACTCTGGCATAAAACACAGGAAGGCAAACATCTACAGCCTAAATTAGCTCCACAGTCTCCACCTACTGAAACCTTAGGGCGTGTACATCCAAAGATCACTTCCATTTAGCTTTTACTGTAAAATGACATTATGAAGCTGTAAAGTTACCTCCCTAATCATGCTTAGGCTTGGCTAACAAGATCAGTGTGAAATACTCTGAGGAGAGAGTCAACACAGCAGGAAGCACCTGTATTTTAAACACTGAAAGATGAACACACACATTTATACACACTGGTGTAACTTAGGAAGGTGCAGAGCCATAGCACACAGACATAAATTCAAAGAGTAATAAGTTTAAGGAATTATTTCAACATTGGCATACTATAGAAACATAAAAGCCCTCTATTTACTTAAAAGAGGCTTCTAGAAATTAAAATTTAAATAATATATTAAAAGAATGTAATAGACCAGAAAAGATGATGCAGGGAGAGGCTAAGGAAGCAGAAGACAGCAAGAGGGAGTCTTGAGTATGGATCCATTTGGAAATTGCAGCTCAAAGAATGCCCATCTCCTCTTGCATGTTACAGATGAAAAACTGTGACCCAGTGAAGATGAGCAATCGCCCAAGATTACATAACCAGTGTACAAAGAGCTAGGAACAAGACCCTTTAGTTGCAGTCCCTGAGCATTAAGGCACAGAACAGAAATAAAGACAAAAGGAGCTCACTCATCTTAGATGCACGTACCTGGTTAAAATCCAGAGGACAGAGAATAAGTTAGCAAAAAACCTCCTGAAAACACCACACAGCTGGCCCAAAGCTACAAGGTCAGCTCCTTACTCAGAGTTAGGTTCTGCAGGCTGTCTCAGTGATCAGTTCTTTCCAACTCAACTCCAGCACATAACCAAGCTTGGCTATCTGCCTGCCTCATCTAAGCAGAGAAGAAAACAGGACTGGGAAGGACCCAGGTACTCTTCATATATCTGGAAAAAACTAGAAAAATCTCACCTCTGGACAATATCAACTAAAAAAAGTACTTTCATTTATTTCATGACTCATCTTTGTCTATTTGCACGTTAACAAAGGAAAGCAGGTAGAAGTTACACTTCTGCCTGCATACTCCTAAGAACGCCAAGTCTAAGTAAAAATCGGTTACTTCTGGAGTTATAAACAAAGAAGAACAATAATCTAAATGTCTAACAATAGAAGGATTAAGTAAGTTATAATCACTCCATGAAATAGAATATGTAGCCATTAAAAATATTTACAAAGAATTTTTAACAAAATGGGAAACCACCTGTGTTATTTTAAAGAATCAGAATAAATATGTTACACATACAAGACTCTTGGCTATTATATTTCTAATTTTGAGACAAGTAAGACTGGAAGAAAATTCACTAAAATATTAATGATGCCCTTCTCTGGTATAAGAATTCTAAGGGTAGCTTTCTTCTTGATATTCTTTTCTATTTTCCAGACTTCCCATCTTGAGCATATACTAATCTTATCAGCAGGAAAGAAAAAGCCCTACATGTATTTCTAAAGTAAAAAGAAATGATAAAAAAGATGTAAGTTACTATCAAGAAAATGCAGAAACAATTTGTCAACACTTTTTCATCTTACCTTAACTTTCTTTTTCCATGTAGATTTTTGTTTCTCTTCTTCTTCCTCAATTAATTTAAGCGCCAGCTCTTTGTTAACTTTTGGCAATTTCTAATAAAGAGAAAATAAAGCTGATAATTTATTTTAAAAGCTAACATTTTAGCTTAAAGGTTAACAGTTCTGTAAGGAGTACAATTTCATAAATAGGAGATAACTAATTCTTATTTTTAAAATTTCACTATCCCCATAGTAGGAAATGTAGACACAGGTGGTGTTACCGTGTGGGCCACATGGCACAAAAACAGCAACCCCAGCGTACTGCTGGGGAACTCGCCCTCATGTCTCTTCCCAGGGCACTGAGAGGCAGCACAGTGGCTCATGCCTGTAATCCCAGCACTTTGGGAGGCCAAGATGGGAGGCTCACATGAGCCCTAAAGTTCAAGACCAGCCTAGGCAACACGGCAAAATCCTGTCTCTACTAAAACTACAAAAAATTAGTTGGGCGTGGTAGTGCCTGCCTGTAGTCCTAGCTACTTGGTAGGCTGAGATAGGAGGATCACTTGAGCTCAGGAGGTTGGGGCTGCAGTGAGCTCTGGCTGGTAAGCCAAAGGTCAGTAAGAAAGGCGATTAGCAAAGCCCCAATACTCCAAAAATGGAAAACCCATTTAAAAATGCTATCAGATTTTTAGTGGAGGTGACAATATCAATCATCCTTGCACTATTTCCCACTGTACAATTACTACAGAGGTCATAATGCTAAAATTGTAAAGAGTTTTGCACCCTTATGACAAACATGACACACCGATGAGAAACTATACCAAAAATATCAGTAAAAGATGCAAATTAAAGATGGAAAACCAAGAAAAGACTGGCAGATCTCTTTGGAATAATACACAAAATGAAAACTAAGTACTCTTCTCTGATAAATTTAATGGTAACTATATCATTTACCTTTAACTGGACTCTCTGTGCACGTGTTTCTTCTATTTTCTGTCGTATTTTATCTTTCCTATATTCTTCATAAGCAAATGGATTTACCATCAGTTTCACCTTTTCAAAATGAAAAAAGTTTTGAAAATAAAAGAATGGCGTTTAGTAATATCATTTTCATACACACCGCGATGGATATGCCAAAGAACAGGCAGATCCCTACAAATCCTATTTACGTTTTATGAAGGGCGAGTAGTGAGGAAATGGCTATAGACTGCTCTTAGTTTCCTGAAACACAGTAGCTGTAGTTTCGTATTTACCTTGTGATAGAGTCTTATATCCATGAAAAACCCATGCATATATGCCCGGAGGAAAGGAGAGCCAATGAGGTGTGTGAGCCCTAGGAAAGGTTAAACAGAAAAGAGCAGGTCCTTATGCAATATTCACTAACATTTAACTGTTTTTTTTTTGTACAACAACTTTATTATAACAAGATTTCACTTCAGAGTAACACTTTAAGGATTAGAATTACTAATCTTCTCTGATATCTACAGAGAACATTTAATCTACTTCAGCAATAACATCCTTATTTATTTTAATGAAATATTAACACAGAAATGATGAGAAAGTCTTTATGAACTATGACAAAGAGGGTTCCCTTATACCCCCTGAGTGGTCCTCAGATTTTTTACTTCCACAAACCAGTTCAATTTAGAAAATAATACTGGGGATCAACAGCAAGTTGCCAAATTGAAATGCAGAGAAGGGAGAGAAGAGAAACATTGTTATCTCCCACCATTTGCAAAAACAAAGGACATTCACAAAAGCAATAAAGAACCGTCTTCCAAGAAAACAGCTGACAAATTCCTACCACCGCATAGAAACATACATACATACTAATTAATACTCACATCACACATGCACTCCTCATCAGACACTAATGAAAAGTCCACTGCCAGTCAGGATTTGAGAACCCTGCCTCAAACAATACCTTTCACAGAGTTTTCCAGTTTTAATAGATTACACTTAGAATTTATGGTGCTGGTGGTCACGTAAGAATGCTCTGCCTATGTCATAGAAATTATTTATTAATTGCAAATACTGACACAGAAAAAGGTTGAGACTATCTTCAAAATAAGGCCATATGTGATGTACTAATAGGCAGAACACTTGCATATGTCAGTGGTCCCCAACCTTTTTGGCTCCAGGGACTGGTTTTGTGGAAGACAATTTTTCCATGGATTAGGGGAGGGATGGTTTCAGGATGAAACTGTTCCACCTCAGATCATCCAGCATTAGATTCTCATAAGGGGCATGCAACCTAGATCCCTTGCACGTGCAGTTCACAATAGGGTTCACACTCCTATGAGAATCTACTGCCACCGCTGGAAGGAGGCGGAGCTCAGGCAGTCATGCTCACTCTACACTCACCTCCTCCTATGTGGCTGGGTTAGTAGCAAGCCATAGACTGGTATGGGTCCATGGCCCAGGGGCTGAAGACCCCTGGTATAAGTGACTGTCTTTCGAAGGAAAACATTACTCTAATTTCCAAATTTTAGTAATATACATCCATCTAGACCTGAAAATCAAGTACTAGGCAAAATCATACAGTAGTACAAAATAGTATATATTATATAACAACATAAAAAGCAAAATTAAATTTGGGATACTCTCATAAAGAAATTCGAAAACTTGGTTAGGAAAATACTGTCAAAGAATTCATTAGGTTAATAAAACTATGGGGTTTGAACTTTCACAGTGGAGTCTTAAAACAAAGAAGGCTGAGCCTTAACAAAATGTGAATATTCTCTAATCCTTCCTCCACGTGTATATTCTCTAATCCTTCCTCAGGATGAGGGTCTGATTAACCACTACACTGTAAAATACATATACCAGTGATTGTAAAAGTAATGTTTTGTTCCCTTTATTAATGTCACAGAACTATTCCAAGTCAGGTCATAAATAAAAACCGAGTGGAGTGCTTTTCACAGTGAAACAATCCTAACCCGAGAATCGGATGCAGCAGCATTTCCTACAGGTAACTCCATGGATCACTAGTCCCAAGAGATCTTCTGAGAAAAAAGGGCTCCGTGGTCAGGTAGGTTTGGGAAATGATTCATACTTTACTCCCCTGTTTGGAGATTTACAATGTATGATGGTATTAAAGGCTCTAAGAAGTGTGTGAGGTAAACATATGGATTTAACTGTGCTTAACCTAGCATTTCCCAAATTTATTTGCCACTAATCTCCTAAAATAACTGTGCTGAATATTTTCCAAGCATTTTCTGATTCATTCTCCAAGCAACCCTATGGGTAGGGACCAATATAATTCCCATTTTACAGATGAGGAAACCAAGGCTTAAAGAGGCTAAGTGAATTGGCCAAGTTGTGCAGACATCAAATGAGAGAGGTGGGATGTAAACCCATGTCAGTCTACATGTAGTGCCCATGATATCGGCCACTACGCTATCCACCCAATCCTTTTTACAGAAGTAATACTCCAAAGAATGCACTGTGGGAAATACCAAGCTATAAGATCTGCTATTGGGTATATCCGGGAAGAGTCAGAACTTGCAAACATTCAATATGCTAATGCTGCACTAAGAATAATCTTAGGAAGTAAGGGAAGTTCATTACTTCTACTCTTAAGATATTCTATTTAGAAGATTTTATATATTATGGAGAAATGATAAAGGCTCATTTGATATCAAAAGATATTAGTAATATACATAAAATGCTTTCTAGTATGACTGTCATTTTGTTGATTATATCTATTTCTATAGTTTTAAAAATGAGCAGTACAATTACATTTTAACAGCATATACCAAAAATTAAATAACTGCTTTCTTCACTCAAAATAAACCCAGTATAGAGATTGAAAAAGAACCCACAATGTACTAAACATAGTAGTTTACAAAAAAAATCCACCAAAGAACAATGACTTTTTTCCCTTCCATTTAAGAATGCAGGCAAGTATGACACAGCAGATTATAAAAATTATTTTGGAGATACTTAAGAAGGTACCTCAGTAAGAAGGTCCTATTTCATTTGTAAGTCATTTTTTTAAGAGGCTAAATTCAACTCTTTTTTGATAGTAACTGACAGAAAGCAATTCTGCCTGGATTAACTGTGCTATGAGATATGGGTTAAAAAGGAAGTTTAATTAATCTAATTGCAACAGTTGCACATCTATTTGTTCCAAAGACAACTAAGTTGCCTCGACTTGGATCATCTAAATTTTCCCACTCTCAGTAACTTCTGATGTAGCCCTCTGCCAGCAGAACAAGATGGGCACCATTTACTCTAATCTAGAGGAGTGCTAGGCAAGCAGGCCCAATGTGTCCCGCAGGGGCTGGGATGGCTGGGGGAAGAGCATGGACTCTGGCTTTAAAGCCCAACTCTCAAGTTTACTACCACTGAAACTTTGGGCCATGTACATTTATCTTTTTTTGTGCCTCAGTTTCCTTATCTAATGAAATCATAATAGTACCCAATCCATATGGATGTGAAGATTAAATGAGTTACACGTAGAACACTTAGAATACTGCCTGCACAAGCTGGGTGCAGTAGCTTACACCTGTAATCCCAGCACTTTGAAAGGCCAAGGTAAATGGATCACCAGAGGCTGGGAGTTCAAGACCAGCCTGGCCAACATGGTGAAACTCCATCTCACCAGGCTGCATGGCAGCAGATATCTGTAATTTTAGCTACTTGGGAAGCTGAGGCAGGAGAATCACTTGAGCCTAGGAGGTGGAGGTTGTAGTGAGATAAGATCGGGCCACTGTACTCCAGCTTGGGTGACAGAACAAGACTGTCTCAAAAAAAAAAAAATACTTCCTGTACATAGTACGTATAAGCCCTATATCATAAGCATTTGCTGTTCTTTTAAGACACTTCTTGGCTTGTGACCTTTAAATATAAAGTGACTATTAAGGTTCTTCTACATCAGAAGTTTCAGTGTCACTTCTTTTTTTTTTTTTTTTTTAGACAGAGTTTCGCTCTTTTTGCCCACGCTGGAGTGCAGTGGCACAATCTCAGCTCACTGCAACTCTGCCTCCCAGGTTCAAGTGATTCTCCTGCCTCAGCCTCCCGAGTAGCTGTGGTTACAGGCACATGCCACCACGCCCGGCTAATTTTGTATTTTTAGTAGACACAGGGTTTCATCATGTTGGCCAGGCTGGTCTCAAACTCCTGACCTCAGGTGATCCGCCCGCCTTTGGCCTCCCAAAGTGCTGGGATTACAGGTGTGAGCCACTGCGCCTGGCCTCAACATATCACTTCCAAGTGTTGGATTGGGTCTTTTATAATCAATATCTAAAAGGCAGAAATCATTTACTTGCCAACTCTGAGATATTTTTAAAACCTTATGCTTCAGATAGGGCTAGGGGAAAAAAAATTACTGCTTTCGTGACAATTTTTTTCCTTTATATAGCTAGTATGCTAAAAGAAATTATTTGCTAAAATAAATTCTCATTTAAAGTACAAAAAAGCTTCAGTAGGTTAAATTTACCTGAACTTTTCTCTAAGGAGAAAGGTTACAAATTTGACAATTTATAATATGTTTAATATCTGATTTGGGAGAAAGGGAAGATTGGGGAGATGAGGTAAACATGGCTCAACCAATTCTAATGTTGAAAGCTAAAAAAAAAAAAAAAAAAAAAGTAGAAATAAAATAATTTCATAATCATTTTATCACAATTTTTTTTTACCTAAATTTTCAAGGTCTTTCTTGGTGACAAATTTGTAATCATCATAGACTGTGCTTTCTGGATTCTCTTCTAATTCTTCGGTCAAGTTGTCTAAGAAGGAACACCACCGAGGAGCAGGACCCAAAACCTGTTGGTGTTTATGAGAAGGTCAGCAGAGGCACAGTTTACCACGCCATCCAAGTCTCAGTTATTTATAACCAAATTCTTTAAATATGATTTCTAAATCCATTTGTCTATCAGAAGTATTGACAAATATATGCAATACGTATAATGAACAAGTATATAATGGAAGAGAATAAACAAAGTAGTCAATGTTTAGGCTTTTAAGAGAAAACAATCTCACTTAGTCTAGGGCACAAAAATATGAATGAATATTCTTATACTAGAAGAACTATCAAAATACAGATAAATAATTCAGGTACATAACATCCAACCATCCTTCCTTCAAAATACTACTAGAATTCTACAAAAGCATCATTTGGTACAAAAGATTTTTTAAGTCTGCCAAACAAAACTCCAAGAGAAAAAATACCTTTTTTTAAAAAACAATATTTATTATTATTATTCTTTGTAGAGATAGGATTTTGCCATGTTGCCCAGGCTGGTCTTGAACTCCTGAGCTCAAGCTACCACACTCCACCCAAATTACTTTCTTTTGAGACTTTTAAACTAATTACCTGACAATTACATTCCATTCTGTATGGTCCACTTCATTTAATTCATTTAACTCATTAAACACTAAAATTCTAGACTATAGTTATTGGCAATATATTGTATTCTTGAAAATTGCTAAGAGAATAGATTTTAAATGTTCTCATTACAAAAAAATGGTAATGCAAATGTTAATTAGCTCAATTTAGCCATTCCACCACATATACATGTTTCAAAAACCATGCTGTACACAACAAATACGTATAATTTTTATTTGCCATTTAAAAATAGTTGATTTTTAAAATTTCTGTATAAAGAATTCTTCAAAACTGAATGGGTGACAGTGAAAGGCTGAGAAACAAATGGCTGAAGAGAATTATAACCAACTAATAAAATATGAATCATTAAGTTTATAATTCAACTTTGAAAAAAATATAATCCAACTACTTTCACAAAATACTATGATCGCTTTGTACATTTTTGCTATTGATACAAATCTTTCCCAACAAAATGCCACAGCAGCTGAGGTCAATTTATGCCAAAGGAAACCTGCTCAGTCAACAGAGAAAATATGCTAATGAAATACTCCCTTAAGCTGGAGGTATTCTGACAAGAGAACACTGGGCTCGGACAAAATGGAACTTCCAGTGATTACTCAACCTGTTTATTTCAGTAGCAATCAAGCATACCAGAAAAAAACCCAGAAATCATAATGGAAATTATTAAATCTAGCTTAAACTATTTGTAGAAGGAAGAGAATTATAACAAACAAAAACAGCCCCTTGTTAACATCCTCTTCAAATGAAAAGCAGATGTTAGATATGGGCATATTTATTTAGTTATATTATTTTGCCTGATTAGAAAGAGTGATTCGCTTCACCCCAACACAGCATAAGAGTCTTACAGAGAAATTTCATATTAGCACAATCTACAATTTTAAAAAATAGAAGCAAAGGTTTTTTATATGCTAAGTGGTTTGACTCCAACCATAAAAGACAGACTTCAAGAAATGCAAGGCATTTTTAAAAATTCCATATAGAACACTTTTTAAAAGAACTCCTATGGTTTTAAGCAATTTTAGGACAGTACCTTGAAGTCAACAACTAAATGCTACCACATACAAAGCACTGTGCTAAGCCGAAGACTGACCATGATCTCCCTGAAGAAGTTTAAAATACAGCTAAAGCACATATGTGTTCTCGCATGTGCACACGCATGCACATACACGTGTGCAACGAACTCAGAATGCACTGAGTCCAGGGGGAAGATGCTGGGGAAAAAAAAACCCAACAACAACAACAGAGAAGGCTGGGGACACCAAATAAGTCTATTTGAAAGGACTGCATGTTGGAATGTGCACATGAGCAAACTAGGAAAATCACAGGGCATCTTCTGACGCTGAGAGAGTTGAGGACCTTGTAACGACAGGGGTAGGTATCTGCTTCCAGTGAGTCATAAATCTGAAAATGCAAAGCTCTATCAGGTAATGGTGAACTCCCCAAGACAGCAAGCTTTTCTTCTTTTAGACAAGATCAAAGTATGCTATTATCTCTTTTTTAGAATATCCAAGATATTGTCCTCTGAGGAGACGAGAGACATCTGTTTTGTTAACTGCTGAATTTTTAGTACCTAGAACAGTGCCTGCCAAACAGTAGGTGCTCAATAACTATGTGACAAATAAATCTAGTCATGTATAAAACACCTTGTGAATTTCATACGCACAAAGTACTAAAACTTAAAGGGTTCTCTCTGGCAAAATATTTCTAAATTGGTCTAATATTCCTTATTCAAGATAAAAACACTCAAATACCTCACCATAAAGCTACTGAATATATGAACACTCCTGGTGAAAGATCTATCTTGACTCCTATGCAAGGGTACACTGGTTACCCAAAGGACCTCAAAATGAAATAGTTCCACCTTTAAATCAATAGTTCTACCTTTAAATCATAAGTTTCTCTTTTGTAATGTTCCACAATAGTCTTTCTGATTATCTAGATTTTAACGGAAGTGGTTTAAATTGCCTGTCAGAGGACAGGTCTAGTTACAGTAAATAATCTCTGCAATCAGATTCATGGCCATTAAATTTTCTAGGAAAAAATATTTCCATTAAAAACAAAATTAAATCTAGTAGTTGACCTTATTAATCACATTTCCCAAGTTCCTTTTCAGAGAAAAAACATCAAAACCACCACAACAAAGTTGAAATTATTGACTTACACTGGTATAAACTGCAGGTTTTATCCACATTAGACCTTTCCTCACAGGCCTACTATTAAGTTGCAAAAACAGTGGCTGGCTTAGCCAATAAGGAGGGCTTAACCACAGGCGCGCCACACTCTCCAATGTACCTAAAAGACCACAGTTTCAATGTGTAAAATGTCCTTGTTGTATTCGTAGCCATAAAATATGTCGAACTTCAACTAATCCTTTAAAATATATTAATTTACTTTCTAAATTCCACATTTTACAACTTGAGGAAAACATCCTTTTTAGCCATATATGGACTATCACTGCTACCTCAAACTTTCCAGGTTTTCTGTCTTGCTATCACATTGCTGTATTCTATGCTTCAGTCACACCATGTTGCCCATGCTTGTCAATTTATAAGACTTTGTTTTTACTTTATTAGAGACAGGTTCTTGCTATGTTGCCTAGTCTGGTCTTGACACCCTGAGTTCAAGAGATCTTCCTGCCTCAGCCTCCAGAATAGGTGGAATTGTAGGCAGTGGCACTGTGCCCAGCAAGTATTTCTTAAACTCACAGGTCAGTATTAATAAAAGTAGAAAATTCAAAACTGATCATCAGATTGCTAGAAAAGGATAAAGTGGATCCCTTAGCAACTCGAACTCCTGACTTCAGGTGATCTGTCCACCTTGGCCTCCCAAAGTCTGGGATTACAAGCATAAGTCACAATGCCCAGCCTAGAAACATTCTTTTACAAGCCTGGGCAATGTAGTGAGGCCTTGTCTCTACACAAAAAACACAAAATAAAAAAAATTAACCAGGCATAGTGGCATGTGCCTGTGGTCCCAGCTATTCCTGAGGCTGAGGTGGGAGGATCATTTGAGCTCATGAGGTCGAGCTGTAGTGAGCCATGATCATGCCTCTCCACTCCAGTCCCTGTCTCAAAAATGAAAAAAAAAGGATCACATGGAAAAATGACATAAGTATATTATTTTAATTTGAGGAATAAAACTGGAACCATACAATGTAACAAGACAGATTTTAATTCAATTTTTATGCATCACGTATTTATTGAATTCTATATTCATTATGTTCTAGGTATAGTATGCCCTATAAAAATAGGTAGGAGAATGAAACCCAAAAGGAACAGAGTTATTTCAAATATAGTAATACCTAAGTATTGATATATGGAAGGACTAAATGATTCTTAATTTCTTCAACTTTATTCATTCATTCAAAAAGTTAACTAAGTATTTAGTAAAAGTTAAGTGCTAAAAGTCAAACATAAGTAAAATAAAGTGTGGGAAACAACCAAGTACAATACAGTGGGATTAATGCCAAAACAGAAATTTTTAAAAGGTTCTAAGAAGTCCTTTATCTGCTGAGGCAGATCAGGATAGCTTTGCAAGGGGCACTTGAACAAGGCCCTGAAGAGGTTTGGTTCTGAGAGGCTATGGTTTCATAATCAGTAAAGCTTAACCACCATACTAAATAGTTAGAATGTAATGCTACATGAAATGAAAATATTTCACTGATTATTAATTATACAGAAGATGTTTAGTTAGGAGAACCACCATTTTTACCTTTAGTGATCTTATACTATTACAATCCTAGAAGTTCCATTTAAACATTTTTTATGTTTTAATGACACTATTAAACAGGTAAGAACTACATTTACTGACTAGCAACAACGTGGAGTTTGAATATAAAACAGTTTTACCATCTAGCAACCATATCAAGTATCTAGTTATTTTATTATACAACTGTTTTCAGGACACTCTAAAAATAGATATAAATACCAATTCTGGAACTGGAACAATAAAAAGAATAATAATAAAAAGAATAATAACACTAGCAACCCATACTCTAAGAGGTAGAGGGTTTTATCCCCCATTAGAATTTTTTTTTTTTTTTTTTTTATATGGAGTCTCAATTTTTTGCCCAGGCTGGAGTACAGTGGCACAATCTCGGCTCACTGCAATCTCGCCTCCCAGGTTCAAGTGATTCTCCTGCCTCAGCCTCCCAAGTAGCTGGGACTACAGGCGTGCACTACCATGCCCAGCTAATTTTTGTATTTTTAGAAGAGATGGGGTTTCGCCATGTTGGCCAGGCTGGTACTGACCTGACCTCGGGTGATCCGCCTGCCTCAGCCTCCTAGAGTGCTGGGATTATAGGCATGAGTTACTGTGCCCAGCCCCCCATTAGAATTTAAATCCTGGTCTAACCAGAAATCTGTTACCTTTACTTCAAGGCCATGATTCTTTTTGGAAAACAGGATCTTGCTGTTGCCCAGGCTGCAGTGCAGTGGTATAACCATAGCTCACTGCAGTGAGGCCCTGGTTCTTCATCAGAAACAACTGGAGTCGGGTTTGAAACAAGTAACTTTTTGCATTTTAAAAAAGTAATATGTATGCTGTTTATGACAAAAACCTTCAGTGAGGCCTGAGTCAGAGGCCCCTGATCAACCACATTAACAACTCTGCAGCTAAACCTACACATATTCACACCAGTGATTTGGGATAAACATGGATCTAGAAAGAAACTCGCTATTTCACACAGGTTTAAATCCTAATGAATGAGGTCCAGACACGGTTCATCACAGAGTTATAAACAAATTTTCAAGGCTTTTTAAATTTCAGAATTGCAGCTAAGAGATGATGGAGCTGTACTACAATGTATACACACACTACACATAGCTACATATGGTAAATAGATACTAAATATAGACATACTATAAATATCAGTGACCACTATTATGATTAATGATAATTTTTCTAATCCCATAGCCTGCACCTCTGGTGGGAAAATGGGATTTTGCCAATTAAGAAAACGAACTTTGCATATAAACTCAAAAGAAAACTTTCTTTTCCAGCTTTTCTTCCATTATTGGTTGAAAGGCCTCACTAGCAGCAGCATGTATTTTCAAATTCTGACAGCTGAGGCTTAATCAACGATCATAAACGCAAGAGAAACAACTGGGTGAGCCAGAGGGAGTGGCCACGTCCTTAAGTATGTGTAATTGCTTTTGCAGCACAATGAGCAGCCTAATTGTATACCCAAGTTTACATGCATTTGTCTGAGTAATTATGAGTCATTTAAATGTACTCTACTTGTAGTATTTTGTTCTTAAAACTCAGATTAGCAAAGGAGCTATTTGATTTCAACATTTTAAAAGATTTATTTTTAAAAAAGAAGAACTATTACCTGCCATGACTCAATTGATTTAATATTTGGAAAGATAATTTAGGGACTGAAATGAAATAACAAGAAAAATAAGGCCAAGTAAAAACATATCTAAGACTCCTCAAGCCACTATCTCACTAATAGCCCATCAAGCAATAGTCAATCTATGTGACACTATGAGTACAAATACACATGACAAAGTGCCTTTTATCAAGGGCTAGTGGAGATAGGACGCCCCAAGCAAACATTTAAACACGAAATTAAAACTGATGTTAAGAAATACAGAGAGCTTTCGGTTAATAATGGTACCACCATCTCTCTCAAGCCTTTCCTCAGAATCCTTGGAGCAATAACTTCCAGGCTCTAAGCATGGGGGAAGACAGGATGAGGCACAGGCCCAAATAAAGGGGGAACGATGGAGCTGATGAACACCCAAATCTTCACCATTCCTAAAGAGACCAGGAGATAATTCTCTGGAGGAGGGGAACCAAAGCTGCCCTAGGGGGTTAGGGGGTCGGGGGAGAGTATACCACCAGGCACAGGTGACTTAAGCTGTGGGGCTGAAGTCAGGACAATTAATGGCAGGGTAGGCATCAAACTGCGGGACCCTCAGCTCCTTTTCCCAGCCCCTGGAATGCCAAAGTCAAGCCTATGTTGCTGTGCGTCCACTCTACCAGCCCAAACACCTAATGACTCAGAAAGAAACTGGGGGATTCTTCTCTGGAGAAAATGAAAGGTCCCAGAAGACAGACTTCAAGATATTGATATCTGAGAATAGTCATTAGCTGAAGGGGCAACATGAAAACTACCAGTGGACAAGACCACCTTGCATTTTTTTTTTTTGAGACAGTCATGCTCTGTCACCCGGGCTGGAGTGCAGTGGTACGATCTCAGCTCACTGCAACTTCCGCCTCCAGGAGTCTTGTGCCTCAGCCTCCCGAATAGCTGAGATTACAGGTGTGCACCACTATGCCCGGCTAATTTTTGTATTTTTAGTAGAGACGGAGTTTCACCATGTTGGCAAAGCTGATTTCGAACTCCTGACCTCAAGTGATTTACTCATCTCAGTCTCCCATCTCAGAGCTGGGATTACAGGCATAAGCCACCGTGTCTGACCCCAGTTGGCATTTTAGCATGTCATCCTTCGTTCTTTTTGTCTGTTTGTTTGAGACAGGGTCTCACTTTATCACCCAGACTGGAGTGCAGTGGTGTGATCTCAGCTCACTGCAGTCTCAACCTCCCAGTTTCAAGAAATCCTCCCACCTCAGCCCCTCAAATAGCTGGGATTACAGGTGTATGTCACCATGCCCAGCTCATTTTTGTCTCTTTTGTAGAGATGGAATTTCGTCATGTTGCCCAGGCTGGTCTTAAACTCCTGAACTCAAGCAATCCACCGGCCTCGGCCTCCCAAAGTGCTGGGATTACAGGCGTGAGCCACCATGTCTGGCCCTGATTCTTAAACAGGAACAGGCTGCCTAAGCTCCCTCCCCATTCACTTATTCAACAAAGAGTTACCGCCAGGCACTTTCCCCTTCTCTCCAGATACTCAGTAAACAAAACACAGAAGAATCCCCACCTTCAAAGAGCTTACCAGAAAGGGGAAACAACAAACAAGGGAGAGGCAGTGTAGAGCATGAGAGAGACCAGTGCTGTGGGGAAAATGAAGGAAAGAAGGCAATGAAGAATAGAGGGGAAGGGAAGAGGGAGAGACACAGACCCAAGAAGCAGACGGGAGTAACCCTCAAAAATACCTGGCAACTGCGAAGGCCTAGAGGTTGGAATTGCTTGGCATGTTTGTAGATCAGTAAAAAGATCAGCCCAATGTGGATTGACTAGAGAGAGCAAGGGTGAACAGGGGCATTCACGAGAATCACTCTGGCAGAGGCTGGGCAACTACCTGGTTCCAGGCATTTAAGGAAATCTCTGTTCAATCATTAGCTGACAATTCAGCAAACCACGCAGAGACTTCAGTCATCACACATAACAAAGAAATCAGATTTTGTAGAATTAGTCCAGGTGCGTCACTAAACAAACAAACAACAGCAAACCCTGGGGACCTGGGGGAGGGGCTGAGTTCCATTATTCCTAAATTATATTATTTAAAGCATCCAGCTTCCAACAGAAATATTATAAGACATGCAAAGAAACAAGAAAAGCAGGGTCCATATACAGGGAGGGGGAAGTAGTCAGAGAACTCATCTTTAAGAGGCTAGTTATTTCACTGAGTCCAAACACTGAACTTAGAAACAACTGGATCGTGACATTCATCAACTGCTGAATGGGTGAACAAGATGTGATATATCCATACAATGGAATATCACTCAGTAATAAAAAGGAAAAAAGTACTGACACATGGTACAACATGGATGAGCCTGGAAAACATGCTAAAGAAAAAACAGATCACATACTGTAGAAGTCCATTTACATGAAATGTCCAGAAAAGGCAAATCTATAGACAGGAAGAAGACTAGTGGTTACAGGGGCTGGGGGGAGGGAGGAGAAGGAAGAATAACTGGCATGGCGTTTCTGATTCCTCATGAACCAGAGGGATGGACAAGGACCCAAGGGGCAGGAGGGAGTGATCCTCAAGAATAGCTGGCAACTGCAAAGGCCTAGAGGTTGGAATTGCAGAACGTCATGGAATTAGTGGCAACCACTGTACAACTCTTTTTGATTTGAGATGGGGTCTCACTATGTTACCCAGGCTGGTCACAAACTCCTGGGCTCAAGCAATCCTCCCACCTCAGCCTCCCAAGTAGCTGGGATTACAGGTAGGCATCACAGAGCCTGACTTAGGACTATACACTTTAAAAGGATAAACTTCAGGGTATGTGTATTATGTCTTTTAAAAGGTGTTATTTTTTTTAAATCGAATGAAAGGATCCCACACTGCGCTAGGTTATTATGTCTCCTTAGTTTCCTGTAATCTAGGAGTGCCCCCTCACCTTCACTGACTCAGGATGTGAACATTTTCTCAAGGCTCAGGCCAGAGCTCTTCCCTGATTTGCAGAGTCCTCACAGTCCTCCTCTGGTGATCACTGCTCACAATCAGATCCAGTTAAACGTTTCTGGTGAGAATCACACAGGCAATGCTGTGCCAAAAGAATACTTCGAACTATTTCTATACTAAGTGTTTGGTTCTGTATGATTAGTATTTGCAAAGTCATGTGTTTACAGCACTTTATTTTCATGTCGTTTTATATTTTTGTATTTTTTCATTATTTTTTGTATTTTGGGTATAAAATTAGGTTCCAGGAAGGGAGTCCAATATGGGTTTGTCTGGGGACTATCTCCCAGGAGCTCCCTGGGCTTAGGAAGGGAGGCCAGAAACATTTATTCCCACCCACTACCCCAATACATAAATAAATTGGAAAGACGGTAGGTTTGGGGACAGGGCACACCTCAGTTCTTTTCAAAGGGAGGTGACAGGAAATTACTTTTTAGCAAACTTACTGAAAAGACTATGCCTACACTCTGCTATTTCACCAAACAAAAATATATACAAAATCAATCCACTCCTTTTCCTTTTTAAACTTTTAACATTTACTTGAGGAGCTGGAATGTGAAGGAAGCTTCTGGGAAACCAAAGTAATAATTTACTGAAAACTAAATTCACATATCTATTGGAGGTTTATAAACTTTGAACTTAAGCAGGATTCAGAATATGCAAGCTTGGTGAAGACAGATATTCCTAAAAAAATTTAGGAACCAGAGATAAAGAGTTACTCTCAAATGAACCACTGTAGTATGTATGTATGTATGTATGTACGTATGTATGTACGTATGTATGTATGTATTTATGAGACAGGGTCTTGCTCTGTCACCCAGGCTGGGAGTACGGTGGCATGATCATAGCTCACTGCAGCCTTGACTACCTGGGCTTAAGTGATCCTCCTGCCTCAGCCTCCTGAGTAGCTGGGACTACAGACACATACCCATGCCCAGCTAATTTATTTTATTTTGTAGAGATGGGGTCTCACTATGTTGCCCAGGCTGGTCTTGAACTCCTGGGCTCAAGTGATCCTCCCACCTTGGCCTGCCAAAGCACTGGGAGGACAGCTGTGGCCACTCACTGCGCCTAGCCAAACCACTGTAGTTTAAGTGTGCGAAAATTTTATTCAAAATCATGAAACTCATTCATAAAACAAATCTGTTAAAGTTCTCTTTTAAATATTCAAAAGTGGATTTCACTTATTATTCTACTTTGAAGTAGGATAAAAAGCTTTACATGTCTGTCTGCTTTTCATGAAACACTACAAATGACATGTTAAATCGCATGAAAAAATCCTTAGCTTACATTTGTCTTCACTTCTCAAGGAAGAAAAAGAAAATTTTAACATGGCCCCAATCTTCTTCAAAGTCCACTGTTAGCTGAATAAGAAAACAGATGTTTCTTTTAAGGTCTTCTATGCATTCTTTCCTGAAAAGCCTGGCCTTGCACCTTGGCTACAGTCATTTGATGTTTATCGTCATATTACACTTGAATTCCAGTGCAGTTTCCTAGAGTTCACTTCTAGAGTTTGCAATAACAATGACTCTAAGCAGTGTTAAAGTCCTTTACTTCCAGCCTTTTCCTCTCCCAATTTCCTAACTATGCCAAATGCTAAACTTGCACACATGCACACACACACATGCCCCAAGGATGCTAAAGGCACTACGCCAATTTGCTTACATGAGAATGTATTTATCTTGTTGATCATACACCTGGTAATGAGCATTCTTCAAAATCTTGTTTTGTCATTTTACTCCTGCCAAGAGTTACACAGATGGTTTAGTGCGTTATCCTTAGCACATGAGTAGTTTCCTGGTTCCACTTGACTTCCTCGCAGGCAAAAGTGTTTATTAATAACTTTTCTGCATATTCTTATTGCTTTCTAATTCTTAATTCTGAAATCTATATAAAAACTAAGGGTACCAATATATTTAAAAATACCCAGGGGGGAAAACTTGGCAGAAACAAAGGAAGAGTGAAACTTTAAAAAACTTATATGCATACTTTTTCTTAAGGTTCTATACCTTAACAGTGCTATTCCAGGAAGGTGAAAAAATATTTTAACACTATTTAGCAGTTACTGATTATCTTGGGGAGGCAGTCATGCATGGAACTAGGAAATCCTGAAGAACACATTTTAAATTCATACAAAATAAAATTTTCCATATGTTCCCCAAATAAAGCTGAAGGAAAGAAAGCATGATACTGGCATAGCAAAGGACACAAAGGAACTCAATCTGAACTCAGTGGAATAAAATGCGGTCAACCACAAAGTACTTAAGTAGTCTTAAATATGCATAGTTTCCTCTGAGGTGATAAACAGGATTCCCACACATGTAATGATATTCAGGAGCTCACTAAGATGTACGACATGTGGGTGTGCATGGCTGTAGGAGGGAATCAGTGTGTATACACTGTTGGTTTTTGTTGTTGACGTTGTTGAGACAGAGTTTTGCTCTACTGCCCAGGCCAGAGCGCGGTGGCATGATCTCAGTTCACTGCAACCTCTGCCTCCTGGGCTCAAGCGATCCTCCTCTCTCAGCCTCCTGAGTAGCTGAGACCACAAGTGCATGCCACCATGCCAGGCTAACTTTTTATATTTTAGTAGAGACAGAGTTTTGCCATGTTAGCCAGGCTGGTCTCAAACTCCTGAGCTCAAAAGATCCACCTGCCTTGGCCTCCCAAAGCCACTGTGCCTGGCCACTGCTAATTATTTTTTAGTGAAGTCTTAGGATAGATACCAAAGACTTCAGGTAAAATCTAAGCAGCGTAAAAAAGAAATATGAAGAACTTTATTTAAAAAAAAACCATACACATAATGAAATCTTTAAACTCAGAAGGACAAGAAAGTGATGAAGTTTGATAGTGATGGTGGAGAGGGGTGAAAAAAAAAAAACAACTGCTATAATTCACTCAAAAATTTAACTTTGGGGTGTGGTGGTTCATGCTTGTAATCCCAGCACTTTAGGATGACAAAGTAGAAGGATCGTTTGAGCCCAGGAATTCAAGACAGCCTGGACAACATGGTGAGACTCCATCTCTCTAAAAAATACAAAAATTATCCAGGTGTGGTAGCATATTGCTGTAGGCCCAGGCACTCAGGAGGCTGAGGTTGGGCAATCACTTGAGCCCAGGAGTTTAAAACTGCAGTGAGCTGTGATCAGTCCACTGCATTCCAGCCTGGGCGACATTAGAATAGGACCCTGTCTCAAAAAAAAAAAAAAATAGTAATAACTTTGGGCTCCTAGGCAACCAAGGCAAAAGGACACGCACAGGAAGGCGGGGAGCCATGGTTTACTTGATAGAGGAAAGTATACCGATAGATCTGGAAGGAGAAATTCTCTGTTGGAACAAAACTCAAGCAGCATATCATAGATCCTTAAGGGAGTCCAGCAACAAAAAATATTTCTTTGAGAGACTTATAGAAGTTCAACATCTAGGAAAAATCATTAAATTATAATATATGAAGGCCAAAGTAATGTGGTCTGAGGAAGTGGCTTAATGATCTCACTTGACTCTGGAACAGTTTAGAGTTATGCTGTCCAGTAAGGTAGTCACTAAGCCACTTGTGGGTATTTAAGTTAAAATTAATTAAATGAAATTAAAAATTCAGTCCCTTAGATGCAGTATTCACATTTCAAGTGCTCAACAGCTTCACGTGACTAATGGCTACCACATAGGACACAGCAGATATAGGATGCGTCTGTCATCACAGAAATGCTGATGGCAGACTTTGGTTTAGAGAACTGGAAAATGTGGATGGTAAATAGTTACACAGGAAACTATGTAAATAAAGTATGATATATCTATACAACAAAACACTATGCAACTATTAAAAAGAGTGAGTTTGATTTATGTGATGACCAGAATGCCACTGTTAGCGATCAAGAACACCTTTCGGAATAGTATAATGAGGCCTTGATTTTGTGCAAGCCCCATGCCAGCGCTATGTATAGTGTATGTGACTTGCCTGTACAGCATGTGCACCGGCTTGTTAATAACGGTCATGAAGGACTTTTCTTTTCTTGGCTATGTATTGTTACAAGGGTTAATTTTTTTTAGTTAGAGCGTCTTTCCTAAAAAAAAAAGAAGAAAAAATAAACACACCCAAAAGAATGCAGGCACAGATGCAGATACCAAGTGGTTAACAAGTCCCTGACATTATGAAACTGACCTCAATTATTTCAAATACTCTGTAAAGGAGCAGAGACCCAGCCCCTCAATTCAAAATTGAGGCTATTAGTGAGCACTCAAGTCAGTACTAAGGCTGCTGACTGAGAACACATATTCAAAGTGCAGACAATAAAGATGACTTTTTTTCTCCAGAAAATTCAAGAACCTAACTCATAACCTTTGATCCTTTCCATGGAGATGAACCAGAAAAACAAAAGATCAAAACTCCCTCCCAGGAAGCAGTTTACATACGGAGAGCTGGAATGAAGACAATTTAACATGGCCAAAAGTGAATTTAGCATCTACTCCATCTTATCTCTGTGAATGGTATCACTACTCATTCAGTTCTCCTCTCTCCCTCTCATCCTTCACTCCCCATGAGTCACCACACCCCATGGGCATACTCCTTGATGTCTCACACGCAACTCCTCCCTCACCACGCCTACTGCCTTAGATGGGGCCCTCATTATTTTTTCTAATCAATTACAGTGTGTCCTATGCCTGGCTTCCAAAGCCAACCCCCATGATACAGGCAGAATCATCAGACACACCTGATTTCGCTCCCATGAATAAAATCCTTCAAAGGCATGCCACTCTAGTTAAAAGCAAGGGCAAAATTTTATCATGCTATAAAAGGTTTGGCTTTAAGTCCTGATACTTCTCCAGTAAGAATGGAGAAGTACTGGTATCTCTCATCCCGAAACAGCCACTAAAAAACCCAAGCTCTTCCCAAACAGGCTGAACGGACTGGGGCTTGTGTGTCTTACTTCAGCTCCTTCTGTATGGAATGATCTCCCTAATTCTATCACCCTTCTTTCTACCATCACTACCTAATTCCTGAACGGCCTTTGAAATTTGATTCAAACATTACTTACGGGAAAGTGACTTTTTTTTTATCTCTTGTAAGATCCTGTATATTAAAGTCCCTTATCACCTGTATTATCTGTTCCTTTACTAGACTATCAGCTCCTAGGCAACAAGGCCCACATCTTCAAATGCCTTTGATATCCCACTGCAGTCTTTGATATCCTACCCTTAGTACAGGCACAGGAAAGATGCTCACTGTTTGTATAATAAATGACCCAGCCCCTCAAAAACTCAAAACTAACAACGAATTAACACAACTATCTAGTTAAGCCCACAAAGACAAAAATCATAGTGTATCATTTTCATGACTGCCCAACATAAATAAATGATACTTGCAAATTGAAACAATAAGATACTGTACCCTAACACCAAATGCTGATGAGGGTGTGGAGCAACAGGAACTCTCACTCACTGCTGTCAGAAAGACAAAAAGGTACAGGCACTTTGGAGGAATGTTTGGCAATTTCTCAAAAACTAAACATATTGTGACCATATGATATAGCAATTGGGTTCCTTGACATTTACCCAAACAAGATGAAAACTATGTGTACATGAAAACCTGCATGAGAATGCTTAAAGCGGCTTTATTCCTAACTGACCAAACTGGAAACAACCAAGAGGCCTTTCAATAGGTGAATGGACAGACGAGCTGCACCTCCAGACAAGAGAATGTTACCCAGCTATAAAGGAAAACAGCTATCATGCCACAGACAGACATGGAGGAATCTCAAAAGCATAGGATTAAGTGAAAGAAGCCAATCTGAAAAGCCTACATACTGGATGATTTCAGCTATATCACATTCTATTAAAAAGCAAAACTAGAGATAGTAAAAGTACTAGTGATCGCTCAAGGTTTTGGGGATGGAGGAAGGGATGAACAGGTGGAACAGAACAACTAAGTGGGCATCAGAAGAGAAACTTTCCTGGGATTTGAGAACACTGAATCAAAGCAGAGACAGTGTAAGTCCTAGAACTTACTTATTTTCTGTATAAGGTGGGCATTTAAAAAGAATGTATTCTAAATTTCTGGCCTACTTGTATAAGCTATCCTCTTTTTTAAGAACAAAACAAAACAAAACAAAAAACAAGAACAGATAATGGGCATGTTAACCAAAGACACTGCCACCTAAGTGACTACACAACCAGGACACTGAAATACTAGGTTTAATTCCGACTCTATCTCATCCAAAAGAAGAATGGTAACCAGATCAACTTGGTAAGCACCAAGATGGAGGAAAAGCCAGACCCAGGAGACAAGGCCTTTGGTCAACACTGAGGTCAAACTAGCATCTGAATAGGAAGTTGTCATTTATTTTCAAGAAAATGGACATGCCAGATGTAAGACTATTTAAGCAAAAACAAACATCATCTGATATACTAACACAACATAATACATGTCATATGTGTATGAAGTATCTCCATGAAAGTTACACACATTTTTAACCAAGAACCAATCAGAACTGAAATTAACTTTTGAAAATGTGACAGGATGCTCAGAAAATTATTTCCTGATTGTCACACATTAATGCTTCTGCATGTCTGCTATTCTCGTGATCCAATAACTTGTGATGGGAAATGGGGAGGATATCCTTTGTTGAGAAGAAGGCCATAGATACTGTCACTACCTGAAAGTGTTTAGATTAAAATAGGAAGCCCACATTTCCCCTTTGTAAAGTCACAAACAACTTGTTTGTATTACAAAAGAATATGTATTAACCACCTGACATTTGTGTCTTGTTTGCCAGTTCATAGTTATGAATATATAACTGAAAAAATTACAAAACAGAACTCTACACTTTTTCCCCATAAAATTAGGTCTTTTACCTTCCATAACACGTCTTATCTTTCCAGATCTTTCTTATACGCTTGGCTTTATCATTTTAAGACCTTTCTTGGACAATACAATTAGGCATATGTTTCTTTTATCCTATTATGAATCAAGACATCTTAAAAACACACATCTTTTGGAGAGGGGGAAGGGAAGGAGGGAGGGAGGAAAAACTATTGGATACTATGCTCACTTCCAGGGTGACTGGTTCAATCGCACCCTAAACCTCAACATCACACAATATACCCATGCAACAAACCTATACATGTACCCTCTGAATCTGAAAAAAGATTGAAATTTTAAAAAATAAAAATAAAAAATATACATCTGAATACAAATTTGAACTCAATTTAAAGTAAATCATGTTTTGTGTCTTTTCTCTCCTTTTAGAAACTCTGAAAGGGAAGAGCTTTACTGTCTCCCATTTTCTGACAGCTCTTCCCACATCCTCAATGAAAACTTTCTTCTTCAGGCCAATGTCCTATCTTTTTCTGCACCTCATACAAAGTACCTTTCTGGCATGATCTTCTTTTCCTAGGTCCTAAAATCAAGCCTTCTCTAGATGGTGCCTGGGAATACAATTCTTGAACTCTTTTCTGAGCTTTCTCCAACTCACCACCACTAGAAGAACTAATGAACAATGGTCCACTCGGCACATGAAGGGCCCCAAGACAGCCCCTTCCTTCACTGTGCCATCTTGACATTCTCCACCCTCATTCACATGTAGAGTCACTGCCAATATTCTACTTGACCTTTATTCTTTTGACTTACAGTTGACTGAAACCCACGGAGCTCTTTTTGTTAATAGATGGCTGCTGCTAAGCTCCATTTCAACCATTCTGCTAACTATATTTTAAAAATTGTTCTCTTTCTTCTACTGTATCCATTGCATTAAATATTTCTGAAGTTTAATTTCATTGGTTTAATCTCTTATATAAGGATCAGGTTCTAAAGTCAAACAGATAAGACTAAATGGAATATAAGCAAACCTAAACTTGAAAGGCCCATCAGAGTATTTCCCTCTGGTGTTAGAACAGGACCAGATACGGCGGAAGACTTGCATCTGGGGACTGTGTCATACCAAAAAGCCCACATCCTAAATGACCAGAATCACACACCGTGCGGTGCTGCCATGAGAGGTACCGGGAAACAACAGACTCAAGCAGACTTTTTCAAACAGCCACAGAACACAAAAATAACCCAGTGACTGTTTTCTCAATTCTCCCAACCATGACCCATCACTGGAGCCATCCTAAATGCATGAGAGAGAACGTAATTGATCACATAAACTGGACGCTTTAGGGAATTAGGAATGCATTCTCTTGGTTGAGAAAGGCTTTCCCATCTCAAGTTTAGTCCAGGACATATGCCCACCGAGTGAATGGACAGCCATGTAACTGAAACTGCTTAAGAGTGCAAACGTGCTCTCTTACTCACTCCACCTCTCCCTCACATACATCTCCCTCCCTCCCCCTCCCACCTGTCCACCTCCAGCCTCCAACATCTTAAAGGGCTTTTACTGAAACTGATGTAAGCTAAATGACCTTCTGATAGGATTTCACTTTAAATCTAATCAATAGCCACTAAAATATCTCCAATTGCAAAGAAAATGTAACAGAAATTTATTTGGCAAGAATAAACAAAAAATAATAAAACAATAAATAATAAATAAAAAAATAAAAAAATAAATTTGGCAAGAATGTCTCTGACTAGTGAGATTTATAGTTGTGGTTTTCACCTTTTTCTGATATTTACATATTTTTAAAAATAACTATTATTTTATATTCATACAGAAAATCTATTTTAATAATTTTCAAGAGTTTATAATAATAATGGGAAATATTTAGTGTGAAAAAAGCAAGATATGAAACCATATTAACGTTTCCAATTAAATATTGAAAAAATATTGTAAAACGTTAATGTTTGTCTTTAGGTGGTGGAAGGTTATTTGAGTTTTCTTCTACTCATCTGTATTTGCCACATTTTCTGCAAAGAGTGCACCCTGATGACCTAATTGGGGAAAATAAACTTCACTTTAAAAAAATCAGATTTCTTATTTAACAACAAAGAGATGTTATCACTGCTTTCTGTTTCAACAGTCAATGGCAGCAACAGACCTCTCTGAATCTATATTTTATATGATTATGAGACTAAACAATCCCAAATCACATCTTAAGTCATTTTCCTTGCTCACATTCACAAGTCTGTCACAATCTTTTCCTTGTATAGCTTTATTTTGCTCAACATGATATTCCCTTCTAAAAGCTACATAAGAGTACATGCTCGTATAATGCCATAATAATCATTTTTTTTTTCTTTCAGTCTTCTGAGTAGCTAAGACTACAGGTGCATACCACCATGCCCAGATAATTTTTTAAACATTTTGCAGAAAGTGGGTCTCACTATGTTGCCCAGGCTGGCCTAGAAATTCTGCCCTCAAGTGATCCTCCTGCCTCAGTACTAGGATTACAGGCATGAACCACCATGCCCAGCTTAATGCCTTAATTTTATCCAAATACTCTTTGCCACTGGACCTTGTGAATTCTGTTCATCACAAGAAATCTGCTGAACGTGAGAAATGCTGAAGAAGAATACCCACTGCACATAAACGCCTTACAATATCATTCCTCTTTTGTTGCTCAAGAAACTAGTGCTTGGAGAGAATAAGTAACTCATTCAAGGTCACAAAATTTATAAATGGCAAAGCTGGTATTCAAACTCGGGTCCAACCAATCCCAAAGTCTAAGTTCTTTCTACTATGCAACGTGGAATGAAGAACTGCCTTTTAGATCCAGCTCTGTCACCAACTTGCCATTTGACCTTAAACAATAACTTGCTTCCTCAACTATAAATTAAGGGCTGGACTAGATGACCTCGGAGATCCCTTCCAGCTCTGATGGCCTATGCTCCAAAGCTTTCCTCTTTCCCTTAAAGAACACTGAAAAATACTTTAGTGTGGACAAGATTTCAGTTTCCCGTTTACATTCTGTCTGGTACTACGTTCGTGTGTTGATAAATTCCCTAGGGAAGTTTTCTTTTCATCTGACACTACCTTCCCAAACAAAGAGAGTATGTTGCTACTGGTACTATAAAAGAGCAATTTCTAACAAAATTACATCTGTCACTATGTCTAAGAGCGCTCTGCTTAAACGTGCACTTTAGACGAAAACGTGATCCATCATTTTGAGGATTCTACATGGACACGAATAGATTCAGAGCCATTTCAACACATACTAATGGGGCAAAGAGGTCTCTTATTGGGGACTTCTCCAGAATATCAATTTAAACATAAATGAGCCCACATGGTTGGCTTTGAACTGAAATACATCAACTGGACCAATCATGGCCCTGATTCAAACCTAAATCTTAGGGAGTGGCATGCATAGCACTTCCAGCAACTCCAGTTAAAAGCACGGGGAGAAAAACAAAAGGCATTACTTTCACTCTTTAAAACATATAATAAGGCTATCACACTCTAGATGCAAAGCCAACTTTTGCACAAATTCCAAAAAAGTTAAGACAAAAGCTAAATGCCCTTGGTTTCATATTCTCCTTTTGGATTTTTATAGGAAGAAAGTTTAATCTATCTTCTTAACAGAATCACTATTAAATCTTTTGGACAAGGCGTTAAATCTTTTGGACAAGAAATGTGTTGGCACTCCCAAACACAACTATTGCATCATACCAACATTCTCAGATGTGGCTGATTAGAAGGCACCGTCAGAGCCAAGGAACTGATGTTAATCCTACTGTATAAAAATTAGACTCTGGCACACATGAGCCATGTTCTCCTTTTCTATATTTTAATAGTGATAACAGAAAAGGGCAAATGTAAAATTTCAATCTGGCACGAGTACAGTTAAGAAGCACTGCAAACCAGCCATGGTCAAGTATACAACCATTATAGAAGACACTCCAAATAGTAGTAATCAGGTCACTCTCACATGTGTGCTCATCAATTTTTCAACACCTATTAAGTGAGGGCCTACAGTGTGATAGGCATTGCTTTAGGTGCTGAGGATTTAACAGGGAAAACAAAATAATGTCCCTGCATTTCTGTCTTATATTACAATGGGGAAAGATACACATAAAGAAGTAAATAAATGTAGAGAAATATGGCTCATGAGCCATATGGTCTCTGTCACAGCTACTCAACTTTGCCATTATAGTCAGAAAGTTGCCACAGACAATACATAAATGAACAGGCTCACTGTGTTTCAGTAAAACTTCATTTACAAAAACAGATGGCAGGTGTTCAGTTTCCCAAACCCCAGTCCAGAGTACACCGTGCAAGATCATCTGATTCTCACTCTATGGGATCTTTTTTACAACTTTGCAAATTGTAGGCAACTGGAAGCAATGTAAAAATAATTGTCTACAGATATGCAAGTGAATTATGTCTGGTGGACAGTTTATACCTTTAGAAAAGGTCCAAAATAGGTCGGGCGTGGTAGCTCACACCTGTAATCTCAGCACTTTGGGAGGCTGACGCGAGTGGATCACCTGAGGTCAGGAGTTCAAGACCAGTCTGACCAATATGGAGAAACCCTGTCTCTACTAAAAATAACAAAAATCAGCTGGGTGTGGTGGTGAGCACCTGTAGTTCCAGATACTGGGGAGGCTGAGGCAGGAGAATAGCTTAAAGCTGGGAGGCAGAGGTTGCAGTGAGCTGAGATCGCACCACTGCACACTCCAGCCTGGTGACACAGTGAGAGTCCATCTTAAAAAAAAAAAAAGAAAGAAAGAAAAAGAAAAGGTCTGAAATAGACCATTTTGTGTCTACTTGCACATTTCCAATTCACTATAACTTTATTCCATATAAATTTGTCCTTTTTTATATTTTTCCTTTTAAATGTTAAATTAAAATTTTACCTTTTGATTTAACCATGGGCTTGATTCCTTCATTTAATTTATAGGTTAAATTAAAATGTAATTTAAAAAAAATTTTAAATATTATTTTAAAAAACAATAGAAACAGAGTCTTGGTATGTTGCCCAGGCTGGCCTCAAACTCCTGGGCTCAAGTGATCCTCCCACCTTAGTCTCCTAAAGTGCTGGAATTACAGGTGTGAGCCACCGCACCAGTTCTAAATTAAAACTTTAACAGGTATTTATCTTATAGCTATATTAAGAATCATGATTTCATGTTTTGGGGGAAGTTATCTTTTAGCAGTTTTGGAGGTCTCACTAAGACACCTGATGGCTCACCTGACAGAACCAGGAAAACTTCCTCATCAGAGTATACCAGGCTTGGGCTCCTTAAATCCAAGCAAAGTTTTCCTTGGCTCACAGAGATGAATCCAGAGGAGCAGTAGAACTTGGCTGTGTCCTCCTTTTTTATTTATTTATTCAGTTATTTTTTTGAGACAAGATCTCACTATGTTGCCCAAACTGGACTTGAACTCTTGGGCTCAAGTGATTCTCCACTCCTGAGTAACTAGGATTATAGGTGAGATTACTGCAAAAGGCTCTGTCTAATTTTAAATTTCTTATCTAATAATTCTGTATTTTGGTTATATATATATGAATTATATTAATTACATATCAATATATTAATATTACATATCACCATATCATAATATATTGGTATTAATACACAGCCCATAAATTATTCCCCATTTATGGCAGCAATGGCTGGGGATTTGGTTTAACAGTCTGACCATTGGTGATCTATGTAAATAGATTAATGCTTTATAAAGATCTATTCTCTGTTGAGAACAAAACAGAGAATCTGATTCTTTAGTCTCTTTCATTTCTATAAGACTTTTCAAGTTATAAAAGGAGTTAGGATGTTATTCTAATCAAAATAATGAGCTACTGAAAGGTTTTAAGCAGAAGAGTAACATGATCTGATTTATATTTGTTTTGTTTATATGGTCTCTGTGTGTGTGTGTGTGTATTATTATTAAGTAACAGGGTCTTGCTCTGTCACCCAGGCTGGAGTGCAGTAGCACAATCATAGCTTACCTCAGCCTCGAACTCCTGCACTCAAGGGTTCCTCCTGTCTCAGCATTCTGAGTAGATGGGACTATAGGTGCATGCCACCACACCTGGTTAATTCTCTCTGTAGAGATGAGGTCTCACTATGTTGCCCAGGCTGGTCTCAAACTCCTGGACTCAGCTACCCAAAACACTGGTATTACAGGTGTGAGCAACTACACTGAGCCTGTTTTGTTTATATTTTTAATATTTTCAATCAGTCTGGCTGTTATATGGAAAATAGGTTACAAGAGAGACAAAAGCAGAAGCAGAAAGATCAGTTATGGCCATTACAGTAATCCAGAGGCCTGATGGAAAGGAAGCACTGAGAAATGGCTGGATGTGGAACAAATAGTACAAACAGCTGATGGACTGGAAGAGGAGGCATGAGTGGAGAGGAGAGGAAACAGGATGGCTCCTGTGCTTTGAGCCTAGACAGCCAAGTGAGCAACACAGGGCTTTAGCTGAAATGGAGACCCGGCAGGTGGGGTGCAGGTGGGCAGCTGGATCAAAAGTTCTGATGTAGACACATTAAACAGGATGTGCTCCAGTCAAGTGGAGAAGCTGAGTAGACTGGTGGATATGTACCTCTGTAGCTCACAGGGAAGGCTGGAGAGGGAAAATTGGAAGGCATTAACACACAGCTGTTACAGAAAGCCCAGGCATAAATGAGCTCCCTGGGAGAGAATATAAATAAAGAAGAGACAAGGACTAAGTCCTAGGGCTCACTAACATTCAGAGGTCAGGGGAGAGAGCAAGATCCGAACACTAGGACATAACAGCAGGAGGAGGAGCCCATGAAGACTGGACAGAGACAACCAGATGAAAGAAGGAATCCCAGGGGAATGTGGTCTTCTAGAAGCTGGGCACAGAGTTTTAAGGAGGCTTGGTCAACTGTGTTTGTAAATATGACTCGGAGATAAAGCAAAATGACCTGCGTATGAGATGCATCTGAAAGGAGAAAGGGAGGCTGACTGTACACACGTCTGTCCAGGAAGAGCGATACAGCTTGAATAGCCCTTTTCTAAAATGCTTGACATCACAAGGGTTTTAGATTTTGGATTTTTTTTGGCTTTTGGAATATTTGTATAAAAATAATGAGACAACTTGGGATGAGATCCAAGTCTAAACATGAAATTCATTTGTGCTTCGTTTACACTGAACGCAATTTTATACCTTTAAACATTTTATATTTTTAATAATTTTTGGCAGGAAGCAAACTTTAGTTTAAGTCCTCGTGTGTAGATTTTCCACTTGTGGAGTCATGCTGGCACTCAAAAAAGTTTTAAATTTTGGAGTGTCTGCATTTCAGATTTTCAGATTATAGAGGCTCAACCTCTACATTCTCTGTTAGTAAACATTCTCTCTGCTATTCTCTTTTGTTTCCAGAGATTGTGGGACAAATATCGCCATTTACTATTTTGCCCCGGATATGTGCTACCATCATAAGACAAAAAATAATACCAAGTCTCTAACCCTGAAACTCAAATTTAAGATGAAGGTGGGGAGATTTTTAAAAATCTACATACAGCATCTACATATACGAAGGGGGCTGATAAAATATCTATATAAAAAAGAGACTGATACAAAGTGCCTGATCCCTGACTTAGGAAAAACACTTAGGAAGCCACTGACCCCTGCTGCCTTCCTTCACAGCACTTAGTCACAGATCTATTCATCATCACCCCCTTGTCTAGACTGTAAGCTCACAAGGACAGTGAGTGTACAACAGAGAATATGTTGGTTTTCTTCACCAACATGTTCCTGCAGCCTAGCACAGTACTCAATATACCCTTACTGAATAAATACAAGCATTTGTTGGTCTCCTACATTTACTTTTGTAACACAGGAAAAGACAAAATAAAAATATTAATAGACAAAAGAGCAAAGCACTCATCCACCTAGGAATTTCATTTTATTCTATTATTATTATTTTTTTTGAGACAAAGTCTGTGTCGACCAGGCTGGAGTGCAGTGGCATGATCTCGGCTCACTGCAACCTCTGCCTCCCAGACTCAAGTGATTCTCATGCCTCAGCCTTCTAATCAGCTGGGATTATAGGCATGTGCCACATGCCCAGCTGCTTTTTTGTATTTTAGTAGAGACAGGGTTTTGCCTTGTTGGCCAGGCTAGTCTCGAACTCCTGGCCTCAACTGATCCACTTGCCTTGGCCTCTCAAAGATCTGGGATGACAAGCGTGAGCCACTGTGCCTGGCCCATCTAGGAATTTTAGATACCTATTTTCAAGATATTATCAAATCTACTGTTTAACAAAAACAACATATACTCTGGATAGCTGATAAAATATGACATCTTTGGCTGGTTACAGTGGCTCACACCTGTAATCCCAACACTCTGGGAGACCGAGGCAGGAGGACTGCTTGAGCCCAGGAGTTGGAAACCAGCCTGGGCAACATGGTGAAACCCTGTCTCTACAAAAAATGAAAAAAAAAAAAAAATGGCTGGGTATGGGCATGGTGGCATACACCTATAGTCCCAGCTACTCAGGAGGCTGAGGTAGGAAAATCACCTAGGCCCAGAAAGTCATGAGGCTGCAGTGAGCCATGATCATGCCAATGCACTCCACCCTGGGGGACAGAGTGAGACCCTGTCCCAAAAAAAAAAAAAAAAAAAAAAAAGGATCTTCTTAAAAAAGCTGAGGAGTAAGGCTGTGTTCTTCAGACTTTGGAAAATTGCACCAAAACACACCAGAACAGTAATGCTTGAAATACTGAACTTGAAAAAAGATACTACCTATGAAGAAGGTCACATAGGGATGATCAAAAAGTATCCATAAATACCTCTCTAATAGACAATAGTCATTGACATAGTCATGGAGTTTAGAATTAGACTAACAAATTCAATTCACCACAGACAAAAGTTAAAATTGTTTACACTTAAATTTGTTTTTGTCACAAAAACTCTTATAGGCCGGGTGTGGTGGCTCAAACCTGTAATCCTAGCACTTTCGCAGGCACACGAGGGTAGATCACTTGAGGACAGGAGTTCGAGACAAGCTTGGCCAACATGGCGAAACCCTATCTCTACTAAAAATACAAAAAATCGCCAGGTGTGGTGATGCGCACCTGTAATCCCAGTACCTCAAGAGGCTGAGGTAAGAGAATCACTTGAACGCAGGAGGCAGGGGTTGTAGTGAGTCAAGATTCTACCACTGCACTCTAGCCTGAGTTACAGAGCAAGACTATGTACCAAAAAAAAAACAAAAAACAAAAAACAAAAAAAAAAAAACCTTACAGAAAAAACCTGATAAAAAGATTATAATATCTATTTTTATTTCTTCATTAAGCAACAAAAAAACCTGTAGACTGCAAATATCCACATATTTACTAGAAAAATTTCCATGCCATTTCCCTAAAACTGACTTCCCAATGCTACTATGATTTCAAAAGCATCTCCCTTACAACTCTGCAGTACGTACTGCCCTGTCATCTTCACAGGCGCTGGAGCACAGATGTCCGCCCTAACTCAGTGACTGAAGCCCAGAGGAGACAGTGGCTGATGAACCCTGCGACGGTGTCAGAAGCCTCCACTCTGGGGGGAGTGTGCTAACCACTCAGCTGACAGGCTTAGAAACATCCACTAAACAACCTTTTATTACATTCCAAAAAACTTGGCTGCTAAAACTTCTGTGCATTTCCTTTGGTTTGCATGCCTCTTTGAAGTTGTGTTGTGTGTATTCTTGAGGTCTTATGCTTAACACATAAGCTTCTCTATTTGCAAAGACAGAGTTTTGTGGGTTTATGAACTATGTTGAATAAGCCCCAGTGCTACTCTGAACAGAAGCAGAAGCACTCATGCAAGTTAGATATAATCTTTCATGTTTTTAACTCTGCCTCATTTACAGGCTCCAAGAGTACTTTCCAAATTTAAATGATAATTGGTAAAACATTTAATCAGTGTGTTTTGATTTATTTTAAATAGTCAAAACATTTTAATAAATATAGGAGTTTTTTCTTAAGAAAATGTTTGAAAATAAAATACCTGGCCAGGTGCAGTGGCTCACACCTGTAATCCCAACACTTTGGGAGGCCAAGGTGGGAGGATCGCTTGAGGCCAGGAATTTGAGACCAGCCTAAGCAACACAGCAAGATCCTTTTTTTTTTTCTGCCCCCACCCCAGCAAGATCCTTTTTCTACATAAAAATTAGCTGGTGTGGCATGGTGGCACACGCCTGTAGTCCTACCTACTCATAAAGCTGAGGCAGAAGGACGCTGGAGCCCCAAAGGATGAAGCTACAGTAAGTTCTGATCACATCACTGCACTCTAGGAGGATGACAGAGCAAGACCCTGTCTCACTCAAAAATAAATTAAAATAAAAATACAAATAAAATAAAAGTACCTAACTGCCATTCTGAAAGCTCGGTGCAGTGCTGTATTTATTCTTTATAGCTGCTTAAATATTTACACTAAAAAAGAAAAAACAAAAACAAAAACAAAGCATACACCCTTAATTAAGTGAATTACTTTTTTCTTTTTTTGAGACACAGTCTCGCTCTGCTGCCCAGGCTGGAGTCCACTGGTGTGGTCTTGGCTCACTACAACCTCCGCCTCCCAGGTTCAAGCGATTATCCTGCCTCAGCCTCCTGAGTAGCTAGGACTACAGGCGTGCACCACCATACCTAGTTAATTTTTGTACTTTTAGTAGAGATGGGGTTTCACCATGTTGGCCAGGCTGGTCTTGAACTCCTGTCCTTAAGTGATAGAGGGTTACAGGCGTGAGCCACCGCGCCCGGCCAACTGAATTACTTTTATTCATCTAAATCAAATAGCTTCGCAAACAAATATGTTTTCCTCCTACATTTTCTCTCAAGTTTATACATCCACATTACCAAGCAGCAAGCAATCACCACCCCCCTAGCCACCACCACCAAGCAACGAGCATCAGCAGGAGCACCCCAATAATGCTTAGGGGCTCGGAGCTCAGGAGCCCTTCCAAAAGAAACAGCATTAAGCACAGGGCTGGGTTTCAGGTTGGGCGCCATAGGGGACTTGGATTCCCTCTGGAGTCTACATAGTTGCCAAGGGTGTTAATTATAAAGAACTAACCTAAGATTAAATTATGTTTCAGAGGAAAACGAAGCTTGAAAAAACTATTCTTGGCATTAGTCCCTGAAGCTGCAGATGAGTTAGACCCTGAAGCAAACAAACAAACAAAATAATAGAACCTGGTCTCTGAGAGAAAAAAAAAAAGAGAAAAGAACTGAGAAAATGGGACAGAGAAAATGGGACCGGGCTGGTGATAACCCATTTGGTCTCAAAGGACAAGCCGGCTACAGGGATAACTAAGTGCCAGAAGGTGGCGTATCAGGAACTGCATTTGTTTATAAAGATTTCAATTACTCAAGAAAGATGGTATCACATAGAAAGGCAAAAATTAATGAGCTAAAAAAATGCAAAGCTGCCTTCATCTTCAGTATGCCCCAAAGACGAGGAAAAAGGTTTTCAAACTTGATTTATATGATGTTAATACAAATCACAGTCCAAACCTCCTAAACTTGGCATGGATCATACATTAAACACACACTTCTCTGGTTCTATAGGACTCAAATGAACCTTTGTGCCAAATGTCAGCTTGGTAAGTTTGATAAAATCTTATGAAAAATGGCAGGCTTTCAGACCCCTGGGCTCTCTCTTTGCTTTGAAGGAGTATTACAAAGAGCAGTTTCAAAGTAAAGACAACTGGTGCTATAAAACATCACTCAGTGCTATGGGAGCAGGTCAGAATGGTAGGTCAGAAAGGAACACTGGAGTCCAAGTTTCAGTATAATGCTTAGCTTAGCAAAAGCAACTTCTGCTCACACTGTCCCCACATGCAGTTCACCTAGGAGAGAACTCTAGATTTTTTTTTTCACAGTTTTCTGTTACATCTTAGGTACAAAGCTGAAACCAAAAAGGTCTTATAAAATAAGCTCACATTTGTCAAGAAGGCAATTTCTCATCACCTGGCTATCATCCAGCCCCTCAGACTCATGCTAATTAATGTTCCCATTGCTTGGAACAAAAAAGCCCACCCTAAGAAATTGATTCAGAGAACCAGAAGTAAACAATGGGTCTCTTACAGTTCTAAGATAATAGAAATGTCATAAACCTGGCAATGACAAATAACAGAGATAACTAAAAATGTTTTAGGTAATTTCATCACCTTAGAATTAATATTTTCAAGGTTAACTGAAGAAGCCAGGAACCAATTTGTGTATAAAATACAACTTTAGGGCTCACACCTACAATCCCAGCACTTTAGGAGGCCAAGGCTGGTGGATCACTTGAGGCTAGGAGTTTAAGACCAGCCTGGTCAATATGGGGAAACCCTGTTTCTACTAATACAAATAAAATTAACTGGACATGGTGGCGCATACCTGTAATCCCAGCTACTCGGGAGGCAGAGGTTGCAGGGAGCCAAGATTGTGCCACTGCACTCCAGCCTGGGCAACAGAGAAAGACTGTCTCAAAAAAAAAAAATGAGCCAGGAGTGGTGGTGGACGCCTGTAATCCCAGATATTCGGGAGGCTGAAGCAGGAGAATTGCTTGAACCTGGGAGGTGGAGGCTGCAGTGACCTAAGATTGTGTCATTGCACTTTAACCCAGGCAAAAAAAACTCTGTCTCAAAAAAAAAAAAAAAAAAATTAAAACTTAAAAAAATACAACTTCACACACATAACATCACAAATATAACTGAGGCAGGGCGCGGTGGCTCACGCCTGTAATCCCAGCACTTTGGGAGGCCAAGGCGGGCGGATCACCTGAGGTCAGAAGTTCGAGACCAGCCTGGCCAACATGGTGAAACCCCATTTCTATATTAAAGAAATAAAATAATTAAAAAATGTATATATATAACTGAAAGATAATACATCCAAGTATTAATAGCTATATTATTATCAAGAGGGAATAGGCGGTTTTTATTTTCGTATACTTTGAAATCCACCTAGAATAGGAATATGCATACATTGTTGGCATAAACAAAAAAGTTGTTTTGCTTTCTTTAAAAGATCATTTTAGAAAATACAGAAAATGTCAAAGGGAAAATAATTTTTAATATTCTCCTGCCTCTTCCTGGACTCAGAATGACATCGTCATCCACACATTTGCCCAAGCAATAACTGAGGTGTCATCCTTAGTCCTTTGCTGTTCCTTACTCCCCACACCCATCAATCTCAAGTCTATCTCACAACCGTAACAACACTTCCAATTCTATCCCCATGGCCACCATCCTCATACAAGCTGGTAAGGTGTGGCCTCACTGCAACCATCTTCAGGACAGTCCCTCCCCACCTCTCCACAACGAGGCTCTCCAGCCTCCATCTCCTCCTCTACTAGGCAGACTTCTCAAAGCAAGCCGCACTCCACACTAAGAATGCTTTTCACCTTCCCACTAGTTGATTCTATCTATGGGGAAAGGATCTAAGATCCAAGGCATGGGCACGCACTTGCTGTCCATGTTGCTGTGTTGATCAAAACACAATAAGCACTTCTAAGAGGAACTTGAAAGAAACCTTTCTCATGATGAACAGGTTAGGGGCAAGCTGACTTATTCTGCCTCTCCTTACAATGTTCTCCAAAGGGTCAGAGACTGGGAGAAAACTATGTAGCACTGGTCTGAGGGAAGGCATTTCTTGTGATCTGTATAACCCTTAATCAATGAACATCTCTGAGACATGCCATTGGGGAATTCAAGGATGAATCAAGTACCGCTTACCAGATTAGACTTCTCACAAATTATCCCAGAACCACAAAAAGCCACAACTACTACAAAGGGAGCCTGGCACAGGTAATGTAGGTGCCATCGTCTCTCCTGTGGGCTGCCACGGTCTGTGCGTGTTGCATCTTGTGGCAGCAAAAGTAATCTTTTCAGAACACAGATCTGATCCTATCACTCCCCTGCTTACAACTCTGCCAGGATTCCCCGCCCTACATCCCCACAGCTGGCTCACAAGACACCTCCTAATCTGGCTTTCCACCTGTCCCCCAACTCGAATGCTGAGACATGGGAGGTACTTGCTCCCTCAGCTCTGCACCCACTGTTCCCTCTACTGTCAAGATCTTTCTCCCATCTGTCTGACCTGGGAAAGCCGACTGAAAAGGAAAACAAAAAATCTTTCTCCCGTTCGGCACCTCACTCTACCCCACCCCTTCACCCAGTCTACATAGCTATCCTCAGGTCCCGCCTTCAAAGTCTCTTCCTCTGGGAAGTTTTCTCTGAGTGCCAACCACACTTCTCATCAGCTCCCTGGCCCTCGGGGATACAGGGTCTCTCCTATGCGCTCCCACAGTACCCTGGTAGCATTCCTCATATTGAATTGCAACTGCCTACCTTCTTGTTGGATTCCCAACAATAATTCCTCAAGGCGAATGGCCGTACCCTAGACACTGTAATACTGCCAGCGTACAGCACAGTTCCCGACACACAGTTGACGCAGTCCGTAGTATTTATTAACAAATGAATACAAGGAAAGATGGATAAGTTGATAGGAACATGAATGCAGTATCTGCGAGAGTCCAGGCGAAACGGAATGAATGGCAGCTTAGGAAAACCAAAATGCTTCCCGTTTGAACAGCCTTCATTTCACTACCAACCAAATGAAATATCTCAAAGTGCTTCCAACTACACATCAGTATCCCGAAACCACACAGTTAACAGCAAGCAGCGTGCTTTTTTTTTGAAAATACATAGCTGAGCAATTTTAAAAGGACCATCATAGACAGGAAGAATTTTCGTACCTGGAGGCTGATAGTGGTTATGGAGAGTTCACCACTCTCAAATTCTGATCTTCAGTATCCCTCACTCGACTCTCTTCTCAAATCTCAGATAAGGGAGATGTCTGCTGAGTATAAGGTAACCTAATGCCAACTTTATACTATGTGTTTTTCTGTTTATGAGATCATATTTCCTTATGTTTCGTTTCTACTATAAACTTAAAGGGAAGGGTAGGGAGCTTCTGGCTATTTAAGAATTATTTAAGGAGGGGTGAAAAAGATTTTTTTTTGCAAAGTACATGCCATCCCCGATCAGGATGACCTATGATAATTTCTTTTATATGTAACTTGTTTTTAAAAGAAACAAACTATAGTGAGATGACGTAAGAGTAATAGACTTTTTAGAATTAGACCTTTGGATCACTAATAGCTGAAAATTTAAGATTCTGAAATGACTTGGAAACAAAAAATAAATGCAAATCAGAAAAATAAATACTAATTTCTAATGTCTATTTTAACATAATATTAAACAGTTCCCATAAAAGAATGTATGAGCATGAATTGACTGGCTCCAGAAAGCAAACTCAACCTACAAGTGAGTCTACTGTGTCTAATGTACACAGCCACATGTAGACCCAAGTTTTTCAATACATTCAGTTGAAAAAGTATCTTTGGCTGGGCATGGTGGCTCATGCCTGTAATCCCAGCACTTTGGGAGGCCCAGGCGGGCGGATCACTTGAGGTCAGGAGTTTGAGACCAGCCTGGCCAACACAGCGAAACCCCATCTCTATTAAAAACATAAAAAGTAGCCAGGTGTGGTGGCGAGCACCTGTAATCCCAGCTACAAGAGGCTGAAGCAGGAGAATCACTTGAACCCAGGAGGCGGAGACTGCAGTGAGCCGAGGTTGCACCACTGCACTCCAGCCTGGGTGACAGCCAGACTCCATCTCAAAAAATTAAGTAAGTAATAAAAAGTATCTTTGCTTGTCCTATTTTTCCTGAAACTCCACTATGTATTACTTACCGGAATGTAATAGATGCCCATCTTGGGGGTTTCACTGGCCGTGAGAAGCATGCCTAAAAAGAAACACGATGAGAAAGGTCACTGCATGGGAAAAAGAAAGTGCCCTTTTCTATTTGTTTTCCATTCCGAAATGCCTGAGGAACTTCTGTTAGTCAGTGAACAAAGTAAAGTATTTCCCACAAAATGTCATAGCAAATTCCTAACTTTTGCATTAAACTGACTGCAAAACCAAGTGACTATATTTTGTTACAGTCTATACCAGAAAGGCCTAGAGGGACCCAAAAGCCCCGACCACAGCACAGTCATTCCCTCACCAAGGACTGTAACAGACTGAACCAAGAGGGTGGGTAATCACTGAGTCTCCTTGGGATCAGCATATAAGAAAGCAAAACTGAAGAAAGGGATAACTTTCTGGCATTCAGTAAAGAATTCTCTATAACCCCGGGAGGAACCTATAAATACATTAGTATTTGGTACTAAACTCCTTAGTATCAAAGTATTCCAATGTCTCTGTTCCCTTTTCTCTGCCATTTTTGCAACATACTCCTTCCCCAAGTGTTTTGAAGCCCCTCCAACACAGCAATATGCAAGTGCCAAAACTCCCTAGAACCCCTGCTCCCGACTGCTTCACTTTAAATGAAACTGAAACCAGAAAGCCTTTGGCCAGTCCTTCATAATAATCTAGGCACTTTCACATAGATTATCTTAGTGAACATGCAACAACCCTCTAAATTAAGAAATATCATCAGCCCTATTTTATTGATCAGAAAAATAAAGCTGAAAGGGACTGATGCCCCAGTCATGAGGGAGTGAATGTTAAAGCTAAAGTCAAACTCAAGAGCTCCTGTTTTTAAATAAAGACTTCTATAGATGAGCCAAATCATAATTCATTTAAAAAAATATATTTGTAAGATACAAGAGGAATCCATAGAGAGAAGACATTTAGATGACCAGATCACATCCTAATAAATGAATATATCAAATGTTAAGGGCAATGATTGGATTCTGTTTTTAAAAATATTTTTTGCTGCCTTTCCTTTTGTGAACACAAACGTCTGTAAATGTGATGATATTTGACTCTGTTACAGAAATGAAATGGTGAGTGAATAGACTGAATTACAAGGAACTCAGTGCTATCTCACTAAAACCACATCTTGACCAGCACAGGGCTAGTGTGAGCTAGCCTTGAACTGGGAGCAACAGGTCACCAAACACACACACACACAAACACACACACCGTAAAGACATCTAAAAAGCACCTAACGAAGTCTAAAAAAGCAAGAATAATGCCTAAATTAAACCAAAACAAAATCAGAGCTGTTTTTCATAGCTTGTAATCCCTGTAGACTCTTCCATCTCAGCACTTTTTCTGGCCTTGCAAACAATGTTCTCCGAGGTCATGACGGACAGAAACAGCCTCTGCTGATTGTGCTTCCTAGGTCTCCACGGACAGCACTGCCGAAAGAGCTCCAGGAGCTCTCGGACATAATTAAAGACGTTCTGGAGACAGAAGCCACACCTTTACAGCCAAAAGGAAGGTTCCTACTAAAGACCTCTCCTAAGCCTTCTCCACTGGCTCAACCCTGAACACTCAGCAGTGAACATTCCATAAGGAAATACACCACCACCTACCAAACCACAGAAAGGGCTCTAATTTAATTACACAAAAAAAATTCAGACTGGTCACAGCTAGACTGTTTTCTAAAATGGAGGAGGATCTCACATAGCCACACATGGCTAATGACACAAGCAGGTCTACCGCCACACTAAAGTGAGGAGCTCCGGTAAGGGCTGAAAGCAATTATGAATGAGAAAAAGAACTTCACAAAGTCCAAAGAGTATTAGCAGCTTCTAACAAGCAGAAACAGAAAAATAAACCAGTGTAAGAAAGACTTTGTTCAGCAGAAATTAAGATGATCAAGGCAGGAGAAGAGAAGAGCATGAGCAGCGTGCCAGGCATGTCACATCCTCTGCAAGTTACCTCCCTTGCTCAGGGCCACCACATAGCTAGTAAGCAGAGCCGCTGACAGTCTACCAACTCCAAACCCCGTTAACACGGGGCCTGACACTTCATCAACTAAGATAAAATGTAAAAACCTCTTACATGATCAAATAAGGAACCATTAAAAAAAAGGATAAATACCACATGGCAACGTGAAAGGTGTGTTTAATATAATGTCAAACTAAAAAGCAAAAGATAACCATAAGTGCAGCGTGAGGACAACTTAAAACATACGAACACAGGATGAATATGATCGCACTACTGAAGACAGTAATAGTAGTTGTGAAGAGATTGTGGCATTGAGGACTTTTTTCCTTTAAATTTATTTTAATGTTGTTTGTTATTGTTTCCAAAATAAAACTACACATTTTTAACGGAAGAAAAAGATAACAGCACGTAGAGTCAAAAGAACGTATTTCCAATTCGAACCAGTACTCTATAGTGTATAGTATACAGTGCACTGTATACTGCAATAATACAATCAAAGGGAATTTGACAAAATAGTGCCCTCCCCAGAAACATGCACGAGTCAGTACTCATCTGCATGTGCTCTGGGGACTACGGTGCTCACCGAAGCTCACAACACAGAATCAGAAACAGTGCTCTACAACTGCTCCAAGTGTGTCCCCTGGTCCAGACTGCAAACTGTTACCAGCCAGGAAATATGTGCAGAAACTGAAAAGCAGCATTTAGAAACCTGCAATTAACACTGCAGTAACATGCAAACATGTGATCGTTTTCCTAGTCATTCATCATTTGTATTGTATTTTACAGACATATCAATGTGCAGTAGATTAGAAACTTCGAAACAAAAAATCAAAATCCTGGTCCTTCAAACATGTTGGGAAGCGCTGCATGAAAACATATGGTATCAGTCACTGCCTTGAAGAGCTCAGAGGAGACAGACTGTGCACACAGAACTGTGCCAAAGGGGACTGGCAGGGACGCTCCTGTCCTATATAGAACCTCAGATAAAAGTATAGGGCATTTGCGCTTACTCTACAAGGCACCAAAGATATTTACAGATGACCCCAACAGTTTTCCATGTATTTAGAGGGCACGGACAAGGAATAAAAGGCTCTTTCACCTTTACCAACAGAGGCAGTCTCCAACAGCCCTGTAAGGCAGTGAAAATGCTGAGGTTGGGTAATTTCCACCACTATTAAGCCTGAACTGGATCTTTCTTGAGCCCAGTGCCCACCTTCTTTTCTCTCTACCAGTGGTTCTGAAACCACTAATCCTGATTCCACAGGTCTGGAGTGGGACTCAGACACACGTAAGCTTTACAAGCTTCCCGTGTCATGAATCTGATGCACACCCAAGTCACAGAGCCGTGCTGTCTCTCCAAGTGCCTTGACCTGCATGGAGCAGCTGCTCACTGCACAGGTACTGCATAGGTGGCCGGATGAGCAACAACGAGGCAGGAAGGCGGAACCATTTCCCAATATACTGAGCAGTCTTTGTATAAAAAAATATTACAAAACCCTATCATGATTATGCTTCACTTACTCCAAAATGAGTAAGTGAAAAGAAAAAAAGACAGTTTCAGCTTTTCTAAAATATGATTAAGCCCACAATGATTAAGCACAAGACACAAAGAGCAGAGCTGGAGGAAAAGGTGTGGGAAAGCAAGGAAAAGCAAAGCGTATGAATCCGCCACACTCAGATCCGAGCCACAAAGAAGGGGAGCGTACTGGACCTGCTCTGCTTGCTCTCTTATGAAATAAATGATTTGGCTACCTTTTCTACTCCTGATTAACCTCTTGCGAGTTATTAGATAGTAATACTCATTCCTTTGTCCAAAACATCATGCTTAAAATCGTCAGTTTGCAAGAAACCGTACTTTGTAATGAAGATACCACTTAACAATGGGATCAACCTTACCTCTCTCGGATACTGCGATGATCTGCTATGATGCACTCTGACATGGAGACCCTGCAGCCTGCACATTACCCTTGCCCTAAATTTAATCTAAGCTTAATTAAGTCTTTAGATTTAACTTCTATTTTAGAAAAAATACAGGGTAGAGGATCAATTTAAACAACATCATGAGGGAAAAAAAAAAATCACATAAATCAAGGATGAGGGATATTCTATGAGATCACTGGGCTAATCCGTGAAAAGTCAGTATATCATGGAGAAGACAAGAAAAAGATGTAGGAGACTATTCTAGATGGAAAGAAACTAGAAATACAAAAGATATATAAAGATATACAAAAGCTAAATGTAACACACTTCAATTATATCCTGGTTCAAAAACAAACAAACCAAACTAAAAAAGGGTGTTTGGAGAACAATTAGGAAAACCTGAAAACGGACTGGATGTAAGATAATATTAGAAAAGGGCTGCCATTTTTATTAGGTATGATAAGGGACCTAACAAATTTCAATGAATTTCAAGAGATCAATTGCTACGCTCAGTGCAGGTAAGTGCCACCATGTCTGCAGCTGGCTTTCGAGCAATTCCACAAAGAAACCAGAACCACCACAGAAGCACAGAGATAAATAAAGCAATTGTGGCGAAGATCAACAATAACAAACATCGAGGAGAGGCTATAAAGATGTTCACTCTACCACTTTTTCACCTTTTCTGTATGTTTGAAATTTTTTTTTTTTTTTTTTTTTGAGATGGAGTCTCGCTCTGTTCCCCAGGCTGGAGTACAGTGGCACGATCTTGCCTCATTGCAACCTCTGCCTCCCGGGTTCAAGCAATTCTCCTGCCTAAGCCTCCTGAGTAGCTGGGATTACAGGCGTGAGCCACTACGCTCGGCTAATTTTGTATTTTTAGTAGAGATGGGGTTTCACCACGTTGGCCAGACTGGTCTCAAACTCCTGACCTAAACTGATCTGTACATCTCGAACTCCCACAAGTGCTAGGGTAACAGGCATGAGCCACTATGCCTGGCCTGAAATTTTTCATAATTAAATACTGCGGATAAAGTGACCTTTTTTGTTTCTATTAGTAATACAGATTAGGGGTCGGCAAATTGTCTCTGTAAAGGGCCAGGCAGTAAACACTTTAGGCTTTGCAGGCCACCTGGTCACTGTTAAAACTACCCACCTCTGCCACAGTGCTGCAAAAGCCACATGGACAATGTCTAAATGAACAAGGGTGGCTGTGTTCACATCAAACTTTATGCTGAAAGACACTGAAATCTGGATTTCAGTCACAAAAATTTGAATTTCCAAGCCATAAAATATTATTATTCTGAATTTTTTTTCCCTAGCGATTTAAAAATGTAAAACCCATTCTTAACTCAAAGGCTGCAAATTACCAGGTGGAGGACTGGATTTGGCCTATAGGTCAGTTTACCAAATAGATTTTTTTTAAATGCTACACATTAAGAATGTTTTCGGACCAAACTGTCAAACATTTCTTCATAAATATTACTTTAATAGGTAATTATTAAAATCACTGTGCCATAAATGCTTCTATAATTAAAATGTTATAAACATAATTGTTTTTTAAGTCTTGCTTTGTCACCAAGGCTGGAACCAGTTAGTTAGAGATCAGAGCTCACTGTAAACTCAAACTCCTGGGCTCAAGTGATCTTCCTGCTTCAGCTCTCCAAATAGCCAGGACTACAGGCATGTGCCACTGGCTCCTGCTAATTTTTTTTTTTTTTTGAGACAGAGTTTCACTCTTGTTGCCCAGGCTGGAATAAAGTGGCACGTTCTGAGCTCACCGCAACCTCCGACTCTAGGGTTCAAGCGATTCTCCTGCCTCAGCCTCCCTAGTAGCTGGGACTATAGGCGTGTGCCATTGCCTCCTGCTAATTTTTTTTTTTTTTAATTTTTAGTAGAGACAGGGTCTTGCTATGTTGACAAGGCTGGTCTTGAACTCCTGGCCTTAAGTGATCCTCCTGCTTCAGTTTCTCAAAGGTCTGGGATTACAGGCATGAGCCACTGAACTAGGCCATAATAATCTTCATTAACTAAGTGTTCTAGGTGTTTTTCCCAGAGAAACACTTTTACATTTCATTAAAAAGCATACTTATTTTACCGTTTTTATGTCATTTTGAATGACAATGAAATCATTAAAAATTTTACTGTAAGACCCAGAGGAGATCCCCATGTGACTGTGCGCACCTATAGTCTGAGCTGCTCAAGAGGCCTAGGCAGGATCACTTGAGCGCAGGGGTTCAAGGCTGCAGTGAGCTACCGTTGTGCCACTACACTCCAGCTTAGGCAACAAAGTGAAACCCTGTCTCCAAAAAAATAAACTCAGTATTTCAGAGATGTGTGGTTGAATTATCAATATCCTCTCACTCCATTTTAAGTCTCTTCCTTAGCAGTCACCTGGGTAACAACATTCCCTGCTGACATCAGCCTCCTTCCTCTCCTTGTCCTTGTCATTCCAACAGCTATCATCAGTGGTGGAATTTCAAGAACGGGTTCCTCAGTAGTTTGAGATGAGCCTGAGTATTTCTCAGAAAGAGGCTTCTTTGCCAGGTTATCATACCCTTTGTGGGTTAATAGATCTTTATACCCATTAAAGGTGGGGGAGAGATGCACAAAAATTGACCTTTGAAATCAAGCTGACCACAAGAAGAGTCCAACCTCCAGCTCTGCCTCATGGAGAAGCTGGTTAGGCACAGTGGCCTGGGGAGGCCAACAGATTGGCACTTATTTCAGCAGGTGTCTCTTTGGGCTTCTACATTCTTGATTACAACGGAAAAACTGAGGCAGCCTACCTGCCTCAATAATCCCTGCTCCACTGAGCCAGGCACAAGCACTATTAATGCCTTGTACCTTGCCAGCACCCTAAAGAGTTGAAGCTCTTCCAGTTTAGACCAGCAATGTCCAATGGAAAGAGCTGTGAGCCACATATGCGATTTAAAAATTTTTAGTAGCCATATTAAAGAAAGGTAAAATTAATTTTAATGTATAAAATATTTTCATTTCAACAGGTAATTAATATAAAATTATTAATGATCTATTTTACATACTTTTTTTCACAGATTGTCTTTTAAATCCAATGTACATTTTATACTCACAGTAAATGTCAATGCCCATGAGTGGCTACTGGCTACCAAACTGTACAGCCCTAGGTGAGAATTTCTCTCTCTCCCCACTCTCTGTGCCCTTCAAACTGTCACTCCCCACATCATGCTACCCCTGCACATCACCCTTGGCCCAACCTCAGCTCAACCTGGTTTACTCACTTACCTACTTAGCCCAGACCCCAGTGTAGGTCATTTCAATACCCTAACTAGAACCCAGCATCCTCAGCTACAATCTGTTCTTGAACTCACCAGAATTTCACTTTACTCCCATGATTATAATAAAATTATCTCATCTATCACAGATGAAATGCAAGTTATAAGATCTAGGGTTTCTCATCTTTCTTGGGAGGGCAGTGTGTAATCAGAAACAGCATGGGGTCCAGAATCAGGAAGTCTGGGTTCTAACTGAGGCTCTGTCACTCACTAGCTGGGTGACCAAGCCTGAACAAATTACCCAATTTTTCTGACCTCTTAAGAGGTAAGGAAAAAAGAGACAGAAAGAAAGAAAAAAACAAGCCACGCCACTGACTACACAGTTATGAAAGATTAAATGGTAAGTCTGTATTACAGCATCCATCATCCAGATTGATAACAGCAGCGTTCAACCAATCTTAGCCTTTCCTTCCTGTCCCAACTTCCGTAATCCTCAGTAGCTGCTGAGCAATGCCCACTGAATCTCTCCCATACTTCAAAAACTGTGGGGCCTGGCACTGTCATGCTGTCCATTCCTGCCCAGTTTCTTAGCTGGCTCTTCCCCTTCATTCTCCCAAATGAACCAGCTCCTGCTCACGTCTTATCTCACTCCTAGCTTTCCCTATCAATAATCTCATTCATTCCTACCACTTCTGGGATAATCGCAAAACTTTCTATCTACAGACCTGCTTATCCTGAGACCACATTTTCTATGGGACACCAGACAGGCCTCCCAAGTACAAGTCTGCAGATCAGTTCAGGGCTTGATGCCTAAGAATCCAGTGGGAAGTATGTGAAAAATACATGTTTCTGAGGCTGGGCATAGTGGCTCACGCCTGTAATACCAGCACTTTGGGAGGTCAGGTGAGCAGATCACTTGAGGTCAGGAGTTTGAGACCAGCCTGGCTAACATGGTGAAACCCTGTCTCTACTAAAAATGCAAAAATTAGCTGGGTGTGGTGGCAGGTGCCTATAATCCCATCTACTCAGGAGGCTGAGGCAGGAGAATTGCTTGAACCCAGGAGGTGGAGGTTGCAGTGAGGCAAGATCATGCTGTTGCACTCCAGCCTGGGCAACAAAAGCAAAACTCTGTCTCAGTAAATAAATAAACAAATAAATTTAAATACACGTTTCTGGCTGGGCATGGCGGCTTACACCTGTAATCCCAGCATTTTGCGAAGTGGAGGCAGGTGGATCACCTGAGGTTAGGAATTCAAGACCAGCCTGGCCAACATGGTGAAATCCCATTTCTACTAAAAATACAGAAATTAGCCAGGTGTGGTGGTGGTAGGTGCCTATATCCCATCTACTTGGGAGGCTGAAGCACGAGAATCGCTTGAACCCAGGAGGCAGAGGTTGCAACGAGTGGAGATCGTGCCACTGTACTCCAACCTGGCTGACAGAGCAAGTCTCTGCCTCGAAACAAACAAACAAACAAAAACACGTTTCTGAGCCCTCTCCATGGACGCTATGAGTCAGTACACCTAGGATAAGGTCAAGGAAGCTATACCTTCAAAACTGTGCAGATGATTTTGATGGGCAGCCAGGTTTGAGACCCTCTACCAGATACTGCCACCGGCCCATCACCTCCTAATCCTCACATGATAGAAAAAGGAGCCATCATCTTTCCAGACTTGCTCTCCTGCCTGTGCTCCCCATCTCAACTCAGACTATCATTCACTTCCAATCACTTTTGTTCAAAACCAGTCTACTGCACGGTGGGTAGACCTGTCTCTGAAAGCACAGTCGGAACAAGCCCTCTCTGGCTGCCATGTGGAGCCCAAGCCATTCAGCACAACATGCCCAGCCCTCCACCACCCGCCACCCTCTGCTTCCCACTTCAGCCTTCCCAGAACCACCACAGCTCAGGCACAGGACACTCCTCCCCACCCCAGCCGAGCCCTCCATGCCCCTCCTTTTTGCTCGTCTTGCACTGCTCTCCCATGGGAATCACCTCAGTCCCGCCAGCTCCACCTAACCAAATCTCACTCGGCACTCCAGCTCAACCAAAGCAAAATCTTCTTGATGCTCTGCTCTCGGAGACTGGGGAGAAAGCGCCCTCTCTCCAGCATGGTGTCAAAGTGCTCTTTAGACACATGTCACAGGATTTCTCACGCTCTGCCTTACTTCCCTCTATCAGGATGATCTGGGTATATCGGTCCTCAGAGAAGGAACTATTCTCATTTTTCTCCCATACTCCGAAATTCTTCACAGATTTGCCTTGGATGCATTAAATTTTGAAATCTAACATGTAAACTGCTGAACAGCATTCAACTTAGAATTTACAACATCCAAGGCTTCATGAGCCATCCGTGTATTATCAGGCAATCTAGCTTTCTCCAAATCTCTGCCCTCAATTTCCACCCACTATTACTAATCACATAAAAGAGCTAAAGAGCACACTAAAATAGCATTACACCTGTCTCCTACCTTGTGCTGTTACCAGTTTCCACTGATAGCTGGGCGGGCTGAGCACTGAGTCACTCAGCATGCCATTTTCTGAATCATCCACACCACTTCCTGCTCTTAACTCCTCTAAGCAAGTTAAATATCCAAGAAGTGTGCTGACAAAGCCAAATTCTATCTTAAGAAATAAAATGGGTTTAAAGCCTAAAGAAGTCTAGCGTTTATTTACCTTACTGAATGTCCACTACAGAATGCATACCTGAGTTGGGGTAGAGACAAACATCATTAAGGTCATGCTCTGGCTCCAAGGAAGTAAATATTTTCCCCTAAAAATAGCAAGCAAAAATGAACTGTTAAAATTTAAAGAACAACTTTTGGCAATGTCAAATAAACTGGAGATGTAACTCAACCATCTACACCTATGTAAAGAAATAGCCTAATTCAAATACAAAATTTAAATTTTAAAAAATTTATCAATTTATCAAAAGTTCCCATTTTAGAGATGAAGAAACTGAGGGCTAGGGAGAAGTCACCTGCCCCCGCCCCCCCAAAAAAACAATTACAACATTTTAAAGATATTGTCAACATGGCAGGAAAAGATGAAGTTTAATTAGGTATCAACTTAAAAAAAACCTCTCTAATCTGTGAAGTATACCCAGCTTAACTTGTATTGAAAGAAAAAGGGGACAGCTGGGCACAGTGGCTTGCACCTGTAATACCAGCACTTTGGGAGGCTGAGGCATGTGGATTACCTGAGGTCAGGAGTTCGAGACCAGCCTGAACAACATGGTGAAACCCCATCTCTACTAAAAATACAAAAATTAGCCAGGCATGGTGGCACACACCTGTAACCGCAGCTACCTGAGAGGCTGAGGCAAAAGCATCGCTTGAACCCAGGAGCGGAGGTTGTAGTCAGCCAAGATAGTGCCACTGCACTCCAGCCTGGGCAACCGAGTGAGACTCCGTCTCCAAAAAAAAAAAGAAAGAAATCAGAGGAGAGAGATGGCCAACATGGAGAATGAGGATGACAATGCAAGGTTTCCAGGAGGATCGAGGATCAAGCGAGACAATGGATATAAAACACAAAATGAAATCCTACAAATACATAAGTTTTGGTTACCATGTAGTTAGGGCTAAATCATTTTCATTTTAAGTGTCAAGGAAAGAGTGTTCCATTTTTAAAAAATTAAGAGAAGGAAAGTAAAAGAAAAAGATGCTAAGGAGGTGGGTGTGGAAAAAGGTGACGAGAAAGATAAACAAGGTAAGCAAGTCAAGCAAAACCAAGTAATATGGGTGTTAGTCAAGAGGAAGTCTTTAGTCATAAGAAACAAAAAAAAAATGCCAAAATAAAATTTATTGTAGCAATTACAGTACAATGATTTCAAGAAGTGATGTTGAAAATTTCTGCCAGCTCTTGCATTTGCAACTCACTATGAGCAGTCTGACACTAGGATGGACTGAGTGCCCACGGCAAAAAAGAGCAGTGTTAGAGCACAGACAAGATGGTTTGCGCCCAATGAAGAACAGGGCCAAGTCCTAACTCAAGACTAACAGTGAAATTCACACAGCTACCTTCCGTTCTTCTCAAGTTCCCACTGAAACAGGAAGGGAAAGGGGAAAAAAGGAAGGAAGAGGAAAGGGAATTATAATAGCACAGAACAACAATGACAAAAAGGTGTCAAAAGTTCTAATAATCCACATGATGGAAACTATGCAGAAGTTTAAGGGTCTGGAAAGATACGTCCAAATTGGTAGCAGTCTTTACCTTCGGATGGATGAAAGCCAAGTCAAGGATAAGTAACTTCTACTTTACCAATATTTTATGAATTTTTAAGAATAAAACCACATGCATTTATAGTATTAAAGATTAATATGGTTTTTAATGTCAATTAGTTTGAATTGCCCGAAAAAGAGCAGAGAAAGTTCTCGTCTAAGATCACGAATCTTCCTTTAAAAAGCCCTCAAAATCCTCCAAACTCAAAGCCAACAAAGCAGACAGTACAGACACTTCCTGGGCAATCATCAGGGTAATTCTTCCAAGAATTTAGAAAGACTGAAAGCCCAAAAAGTCACCAGAACCTATGAATTAGGTTAGGGCCTCAGAGATGTAGAATACACCCTGAGGACCACTCTGATCTCCAGGACAGATCCAGAGGAAAAACGAAAGCCAAGTAAGACCCATACTTTGGGAATTGACACAATGAAATTTAAAAAACCAAACGTAACAGCCCAGAAAACCAGAGACTCAACAGGCAGCTGAGCTATGAGGGGCTGTGTGCAGGATGCGTGCCTGAGCACAGGCAGCCCCCATGGAAAAGACCAGCACTTGCACTCAGGCTCTTACTGTGGAGGCTGACGGATTGTCCACCCAGCTTCATCACAAATAGGAATTTTTTTTGAGTGATCTGTTTTTAAACGAAAAATGCTAAGTTTCTAATTAATTAAATGAAGAACTCTTAAAAGCAAAGCTATACTGAATGCATTTTTCCCATTTGATGAACTTTTTACTATTCTCTCAAAATACCTACGTTTTAAAACAAAAGATGAAAAGAAGACAGATTAAAATCAGCAATATGAGATTTTGTTACATTTCAAACGACATTTAGAGCTGAGGAGAAAAAATATCAAAATATTCTTAAGAAATATAGCTCTTAAGGCCAGCTGCGGTGGCTCACGCCTGTAATCCCAGCACTTTAGAAGGTCGAGGTGGTGGATCACTTGAGGCCAGGAGTTCAAGACCAGCCTGGTCAACAGGATGAAATGCTGTCTCTACTAAAAATACAAAAATTAGCCAGGCGCGGTGGTACACGCCTGTAATCCCAGTTACTCTGAGGCTAAGGCAGGAGAATTGCTTGAAACTGGGAGGCGGAAGTTACAGTGAACCAAGATCATGTCACTGCACTCCAGCCTAGGCGACACAGCAAGACTCGGTCTCAAAAAACAATAAAACAAGGAAAAGTATGAATTTGAGATATATAATAATACCAACATGCATGGAAGGATAATTAGTAGCTCTTAAAATTTTTCTTACATCTGGCCAGGTGTGGTGGCTCATGCCTGTAATCCCAGCACTTTGGGAGGCTGAGGCAGGTGGATCATAAGGTTAGGAGTTCGAGACCAGCCTGGCCAACGTGGTAAAACCCCACCTCTACTAAAAATACAAAAAAAATTAGCTGGGCATAGTGGTGGGCACTTGTAATCCCAGCTACTGGGGAGGCTGAGGCAGGAGAATCATTTGAACCCGGGAAGAGGAGGTTGCAGTGAGCCAATATC
>CAUYLG010020074.1:0-10916 GCA_963573385.1 Cacajao melanocephalus | reverse complement strand
CTCTAGCACTTCCTGCAGCCAACCGACCAGGTGAGCCACCATCCTCAGAGGTCAGTCCCCTCTGAAGTCGGGGACTGCCATGGTCACAGGAGGGCTTCAATCCCTCCTGCCGGCTGAGCATCCTGCCCTTGCCTCCTCCCCTCTCCCCTACCCACAGAGACCCCAAGCTCCTCCACAGACCCCAAGCTCCTCCAGTTGCTGTTAGCTCGGAGTCAGCCTCTGCAGTCCCTGCAACAACGGGGCAGGCCTCATCGAATCCGTTTCCAGCCTCCCAGCTGTCCTCACGAGCTCCCACCTGTCTTCTGCACCAGCCACCAGGTGACCCTGGATGGAGATTCGGTCCTCACCCATTCCAGGAAGGGCATCCGTGGTGAGGCTGGAGAGCCCATCTATCTGGCTCCCTCATTACTCCAGTCTCTGGGTTCCAGCCCCAGGCTGCATATGTCACCTACTAGGGGACGTGCTGCCCTCCCCTGGGGTGTGGCCCAGGTGGCTCTGCCCAGGCTGTCTCAGCCTCAAGGTCCCAGCTCCAGGATCCTGTCCTAGGATGACCCCTACCATGACCCCTCTTCCATCAGCTCCCTACCCACTTCACACTATTTTTTTTTTTTTTTGAGATGGAATCGTGCTCTGTTGCCGAGGCTGGAGTACAGTGCTGTGATCTAAGCTCACTGCAACATCTGCGCCTCCCGGGTTCAAATGATTCTCCTGCCTCAGCCTCCCGAGTAGCTAAGATTACAGGCACTCATTACCACATGGCTTTTTTTTTTTTTTTGGTATTTTTAGTAGAGATGGGCTTTCACCATGTTGGGCAGGCTGGTCTCAAACTCCTGACCTCCTGATCTGCCCACCTCAGTCTCCCAAAGTGCTGGGATTACAGGTGTGAGCTGCCGCACCTGGCCGCATCCTCTCATACCCACTCCCAGACTGGTTCAAGGGCAGGGACAAAGGCCCCTGCACCCCATGCTGAGGCCAGCACGGGAACCAGCATTGCCCTTGGGAACCAGTTAATCTCTCCCCCCACTTCAGGGCCTGAGTTCACAAGGACATGCCTAATGCCAGGGGCTCAAGGATCACAGAAGAGGAGGTCCTCACAGCCCAGCCTGGCACTATTTTATTATTTTTGAGATGGAGTCTCACTTTATTGCCCAGGCTGGAGTACAGTGGCACGATCTCGGCTCACTGCAGCCTTTGCCTCCTGGGTTCAAGCAATTCTCCTGCCTCAGCCTCCCAAGTAGCTGGGATTACAGGCACCTGGCTAATATCTGTGTTTTCAGTAGAGACGGGTTTCACCATGTTGGCCAGGCTGGTCTCAAACTCCTGACCTCAAGTGATCTACCTGCCTCAGCCTCCAAAATTGCGGATGTGAGCCACTGTGCCTGGCCCCAGTGGAAATGGAAGGGTGTTTCTGAACCCGTGTTTCTGAACTGCGGAGGGCTGAGCTGGCACAATACCACCCCCAGGCCTGGGCGGGTCTGCAGCTTCCTCTAAGCTGCAGCTGGGTTCCCGACACTCTTCTGGGGTTCAAACTAGACTCAGCAGGCCCCCCAGTCCCAGCCACGGCAGCAACCACAGCTGCAAGCGCTTCAGTAGATAGTTCAAGTAGCCATGCTGCCAGCTGCCACCCACAGCTGACCCGCTTGCCTGCAGGGGCCGCGACGGACAGTCCCACACTGACCTGGGGTAGCGGCACTTGATGGGGATCTCTGCGCGGTTAGTCCTCACGATGGACAGGTTTCCCACAGGGTAGGGGTCGTGGAGCAGGAAGGTACTGTACACCAGGGCATCGTCAGTCACCTGGAGGAAAGGTGAAGGGTTCATGCTACCAGCATCACCTGCCCAGGTGCACCTAGACCACACATGAGTACACAGGGAGGGCAGCCCACAGGAGATAGAAAGACCACAGGGTCAAGACCAGGTGCAGCAACTCATGCCTGTAACCCCAGCCCTTTGGGAGGCTAAGGATTGCTTGAGGCCAGGAGTTTGAGACTAGCCTGGGCATCATAGCAAGACCCCATCTCTACAAAAGAGAACACAGGCTCTGCCACCAGTCGGTCAGAAGAGGCAGGACAGGCACTGTCTTTGCACCTCAGAGTCTTTGTCTGACACACTGACACCACCACAGGCAGCCTGGATCGACTGACACCACGTACTGCCCCAGCAATAGAGGCATCAGGGTAGTGCTTCCCTTCCGCCACTCTCCCTCCACACCCGCCGAATACATACACAAAATTCCCTTTTTCAGGAGAGGCCCAGGCCAAGATAGCCCCCAGAAAGGAGCCAGGAAGTACCCAGCTGTTAACATTTATCAGCTTCTGCCTGGGCACGATGGCTCACACCTGTAATCCCAGCACTTTGGGACACCTAGGCGGGCAGATCACCTGAGGTCAGGAGTTTGAGACTAACCTGACCAACATGGTAAAACCCCACCTCTACTAAAGATGCAAAAATTAGCCGGTTGTGGTGGCGCATGCCTGTAACCCCAGCTACTCAAGAGGCTGAGGCAGAAAAATCACTTGAACCCGTGAGGCAGAGGTTGCAGCCAGCCTGGGCAGCAAGAGCAAAACTGTCTTAAGTCACACTGGCTGGGCATGATGGCTCACACCTGTAATTGCAGCACTTTGGGAGGCCGAGGCGGGTGGATCATGAGGTCAAGACCATCCTGGCCAATATGGTGAAACTCGTCTCTACTAAAAATACAAAACTTAGCTGGGCATAGTGGCGCGTGCCTATAGTCCCAGCTACCCATGAGGTGGAGGTTGCAGTGAGCTGAGATCGTGCCACTGCACTCCAGCCTGGAGACAGAGCAAGACTCCGTCTCAAAAAAAAAAAACCAACAACAACAAAAAACCCACATACACACCCCTTATCAGCTTCTAATCTATCCAAGCCCATTTCACAGAAGGTAGGGGAGACTGGTTGAGGTTGCCTGAGGCAGGAAGAGCTACAGGTGAGTGCTATTGGGGAAATTTGCATCATCCAACAGGGCCGCAGAAGGCAGGGCTTGACCTATGTTTGAAGATTTTAATAGAATTCGAAAATTGTAACACGGGACCCTCCCCAGTGAAGGTATGCTATTCTCGACAAGAATCAGCATTTTTACCTTTCCAGGTGATTAGTGCAGAGCCAGGATTGCAAACCTCTACCTTAACCACTTACTTTTGTTTTGCTTTTTTGCTCTGTCACCCAGGCTGGAGTGCAGTGGCACAAACTCGGCTCACTGCAACCTCTGACTCCTGGGTTCAAGCAATTCTGCCTTAGCCTCCCAGGTAGCTGGAATTACAGGCGTGAGCCATCAAGCCAGTTTTTTTTTTTCTTTTTTAAATAGCGAGGGTTTCACCATGTTGACCAGGCTGGTCTCGAACTCCCGACCTCAGGTGATCCACCAGCCTCAGCCTCCCAAAGTCCTGGTATTACAGGTGTGAACCATCTTGCCCAACCCCCAACCACCCATTCTAAACTCACTATCCCCACCTCTCATCTCAGGGAGCTTGTTTAAAAGCTACTTGAGGGCTGGATGAAGTAACTCACACTTGTAATCCCAGAACTTTGGGAGGGAGGATTGCTTGAGGCCAAGAAGTCAAGACCAGCCTGGGAAACAGAGCTTTTTGTTAGATTCACCTGGGGAGCCAGGCACGGTGGCTCACACCTGTAATCACAGCACTTTGGGAGGCTCAAGTGGGTGGATCGCTTGAGTCCAGGAGTTTAAGGCCAGCCTGGGCAACATAATGACATCATGAGACCCCTTCTCAAAAAAAAAAAACACCTAAATTAACAAGGTGTGGTTACAAATGCCTGGAGTCTCAGCTACTTGGGAGGCTGAAGTGGGAGGGCTGCTTAAGCCAATGAGTTGGAGGCTGCCGTGAGACTCTACAGAAGATCACTTGGCTGGGGTCGGTGGCATCTGCCTGTAGTCCATCCCAGCTACTCAGGAGGCTGAGGCTGGAGGATGGCTTGAGCCCGGGTGGCTGCCTGGCCCTGCCGCAACTAACTGGATCTTCAGGGAACAGTCCTAGACCTTATTAGCAAGTGCCCGAGCACAGACAGGACCAGGAGTGTAGTTCGTGGAGCCCCTCATTCAAAAGTTGTTACCAATTTCAGGGCAGGAGCATTCCGTTAAGCACCTGGCCCTGCAGAACTGCACAGGCTGTACACCAGGGAGCTGGCCTGGGCTGCAGGTGATTTTTTTTTTTTTTGAGACAGAGTTTCACTCTTGTTGCCCAGGCTGGAGTGCAACGGCGCCATCTCACCACAACCTCTGCCTCCTGGGTTCAAGCCATTCTCCTGCCTCAGCCTCCCGAGTAACTGGGATTACAGGCATGTGCCCCCACGCCTGGCTAATTTTGTATTTTTAGTAGGGACGGGGCTTCTCCATGTTGGTCAGGCTGGTCTTGAACTCCCGACCTCAAGTGATCCGCCCACCTTGGTGGCCTCCCAAAGTGCTGGGATTATAAGCGTGAGCCACCGAGCCTAGCCTGGCCCAGGTGATTCTTATCGGGTGGGACTGGGAAACACCACACCAGAGGAAGGAGTTTGCAGGCTTTGCTCTGCACTGGAGTCACCGGACAGCCTTACTACCCATGGCCGTTCCCACACCCTGAGCAGCCTGGACAACAGGATTGTTATAAGCTCCACAGGTGGGGTTTTTAAATAAGAGAAAGGGTCTTGCTCTGCCTCCCAGGCTGGAGTGCAGTGGTGCAATCATAGCTCACTGCAGCCTCCAGCTCATGGGCTTGAGCAATCCTCCTGCTTCAGCCTCCCAAGTAGCTGAGACTACAGACATGCACCACCACACCCCATTAACTTAGGGCTTTTTTTTTTTTTTGCACAGAAGGAGTCTCATTATATTGCCCAGGCTGGCCTTAAACTCGTGCACTCAAGCGATTCTCCCTCCTCAGCCTCCCAAAGTGCTGTATTACAGACACGAGCCACCACGCCTGGCTCCCCAGGTTTGCTGAATCTAACATCTGTGAGCCTCGAGTCATTCCTCAAATAACTCCTGCAGCTCTCTGGCCTCCTCCCCAGGGAAATGAGGGCCCCAAGTCCTCAAGGAGAGCCCGGGAGACCACACTTAAGACCAGAGCTCTGGCTGAAGGGCTCCAGAGGCTGGACTTGCCCCCATCCCAGCCAAGCTACTGGGTCTAGGCCCAGTTAAGCAGGAGCCAGATTCCTGTAAGGCGGGAGAGGACAGGCCCTCCACAGGGCCACAGGAACTTAGTCCAGGGGCTCAGGGTTCAGCTAGGGAGCTGTGTGCACAGCCCTGCCCTACCATAAGGCCCCTCCTTGCAGCCTGTTTTCCCACTGGCTCGCGGAGAGGGGTCTGGCCTGGATTTCTTGGTCTCCTCCTGCACGTGCCTTGGGTTAAGCCCTTCCCGCTTGGAGCTGCCCCCAGGGACCCACTGATGCTTTTAAGGTCAACTCCAAAGTGATGATGCCCCCCTCAATGCCACTTATCTATGTGGGGTTTTTCTGAACCAGAGTCTCACTCTGTTGTCCAGGCTAGAGTGCAGTGGCACACTCTTGGCTCACTGCAACCTCTGCCTCCTGGGTTCAAGCGATTCTCCTACCTCAGCCTCCCAAGTAGCTGGGATTGCAGGCATATGCCACCATGCCCAGTTAATTTTTGTATTTGTAGTAGAGATGGGGTTTCTCCATGTTGGTCAGGCTGGTTTCGAACTCCTGACCTCAGGTGATCCACCCACCTCGGCCTCCCAAAGTTCTCGAATTACAGGCGTGAACCACCACACCAGGCCGCAGTTCATTTTTTAAAAAGGCTTTTTAAGAGACAGGAGTCTCGCTATGTTGCCTAGGCTGTCCTCAAACTCCTGGCCTCAAGCAATGCTCCAGCCTTGGCCTCCCATAGTGCTGGGATTACAGGCATAAAACACAGCACCTGGCCCACTTGCTGTTCTTAATAGTTTGGGTCTCTTTAGAACATGCCCCAAGCATTAGAAAGTTAGCCCCTTAGGCTACCCACAAGGCCGTCCTATTACGCATGCCTGTGTGTGTCACAAACCCACGAGTCAGAGTGGCGTGGCTTGGTCCAGCCCGAGGGGCACTGCCACCTCTGGCTCCACCCCACCTACCAATTTCAGCAATCAGAGGCAGGAGCTGCCCCAGGCCCCGTGCCCTCGGCTCCCGGCTTCAGGCCTCAACTGTACCACCTACAAGTGAGAGGGGTCCATGCAATCCCACCTCCCCCTGACTCTGTGGTCACACTCTGCATCTCGGGCTGCCTCGCATCCTCCTACCAAAGCCAGGGCCTCCCAGCGTCTCTCACCTGCATGCTGTTACCACACTCATGGAGTCCAACCTCAAACCTGACCACATCCTCTGTGTCCGTGGAGACCAGGGGCTCACAGCCCTCTGGGCCCAGGGTGAGATCCACAGCCCTGATGAGCTTCCTGGTGCCAAAGAGGTCTTTGCTGACTGTGACCACCAGGGTGGCCTCCCGACACTCCACCACTACGGGCTGTACAGACGTCTCAGGGCGGCTGGCTCCACCCTGCAAGAGCCTGAGGGGTTGGGGGTAGCACAGCTCAGTACTACCCCAGAGCAGGAGGCAGATGAAGAGCCCATAGGTCAGCTCCATGGCGCCTGCAGAGCAGCAAGCAGCCACCACCGGCCATCTTATGCCTGAGGATGCTGGCTGCTGCCACCTGTGCTCTCGCCCGCCTCCATTCCCTAGCCAGCTGGGCCTTTGTTGTATAAAGTGGTCCCCATCCAGCAGCCTCAGTAACACCTGGGAGCTTGTTAGAACTGCAGACCCTCAGCCCTCACCCCAGCCTAACCACAGCATTTTATAGCTTGGAAATCCCCACGTGTACCCATGTTACATTTTTTGTTTGTTTGTTTGATTTTTGAGATAAGTCTTGCTCTGTTGCCCAGGCTGGAGTGCAGCAGTGCGATCTCGGTTCACTGCAACCACTGCCTCCCAGACAGGTTCAAGCAATTCTCCTGCCTCAGCCTCTCAAGTAGCTGGGATTACAGGGGCATGCCACCATGCCCAGCTAATTTTTGTATTTTTGGTAGAGATGAGTTTTCACTATGTTGGCCAGGCTGGTCTTGAAGTCCTGACCTCAGGTGATCCTCCCGCCTTGGCCTCCTAAAGTGCTGGGATGACAGGTGTGAGCCGGACCCTGCCCATGTGAAAGTTTTAGCTTGGAAATCCCCATGTGTATTTACGTTAAAGTTTGCAAAGAGTGTGCTGGTTGCCTGCTGAGCCATGATTTATCACAGTTTCCCTCCAATTCCCTGCTGGCCCTGCCCGTAGGAAGCTCGAAGCCCAGCAAGAGAGCTGTCCCAGGTTTGTGGGGGACACAGGAGAAAGCCCTTGATTGAAGGGTCAGGGGGATTAGATCCGAGACACGAGGAGCTCATTCCAAGCGTGAGAAAAAGGAGGTGATATCAATTAGGAGACCGGAGGAATTTCATGGGTCTCTGCCTTACTTTATGGGAGGCCAGAGGGGAGGTCAGTTCAGGCCGAGGCAGCTGTGTGAAGAGAGGTATAGAAGGGGCACTGGGTTCTTCATTCCTGGGTGAATCTCCAGGAACTTATACTGAGACAGCAGAAGCGGGGCTTGGCTTCAGCTTACCCCCACCAGCACATTGTTTTTTTTTTTGAGACAGTCTTACTCTGTCGCCCAGGCTGGAGTGCAGTGGTGCAGTCTCAGCTCACTGCAGCTTCCACCTCCCAGATTCAAGGATTCTCATGCCTCAGCCTCCTGAGTAGCTGGGATTACAGGCTCATGCCCCCTCACGGGGCTCCTTACCGCAAGGGATCCACCTGCCTCAGTCTCCCAAAGTGCTGGGGTTACAGGCATGAGACACCGCACCTGGCCCACTGTGACATTCGTTTCCTGCATTCCCAGTAATCGCCAGACCCATACCACGACCTCACTGATGCCATCATGTGGAACCATGCCTTTTACTTAAGAGAATCCCAGGACCTGGCCTCAGGAAATCCAAATATCAAACCAAGGTTGTGGAGCGTCCCACCTCGGGAAGGAATGCCGAACAATGAACTGATTGACAGCCTTGTTGCCACCAGCCAGACCACCAGGTGACCCATTACTCAAGATCACCATGGCAACCAGATAATGCCAACCTGCATACCCTCATGCGCTTTACCCAGCCCAGCCTTCATGCCCTACCCCGATGTCAATTTCCGTGCTTTGCCTAATAAAAAAGCCCTACTGGCTGTTTTCGGAGCATCAGATAGGAAATCTCAATCTCTCCCCCTCCACCTTGTCCCTCCCTTTCTCTCCCTCCCTCTCCCCCGTCTCTCCTTCTCTTCCTCTTTCTCCCTCCCAGCCCCCCCCCCAAAACTGCCTCCTTTATGTTTGGGCATGAGCTCCAATGAAGCCTTGTCTAGGAAAACTTGTTCCGCCTCGTGTCAATTTCTTTTCTTTTTTTTTTTAAAGGTGGGGTTTCACCATATTGGCCATGTTGTTCTCGAACTCCTGACCTCATGATCCACCCACTTGAGCCTCCCAAAGTGCTGAGATTACAGGCTTGAGCCATTGCGCCCAGCCTCTTTTCTTTTCTTTTTCTCATTTGAGACAAGGTCTCCCTCTGTTGCCCATGCTGGAGTGCAGTGGTGCTATCTTGGCTCACTACAACCTCCACCTCCTGGGTTCAAGTGATTCTCCACCTCAGCCTCCCAAGTAGCTGGGTTAACAGGCACCTGTTAGCACGCCTAGCTAATTTTTGGATATTTTATTTTATTATGACAGAGTCTCTCTCTTGTTGCCCAGGCTGGAGTGCAATGCCGCCATCTCTGCTCACTGCAACCTCTGCCTCCGGGTTCAAGCGATTCTACCTTAGCCTTCTGAGTAGCTGGGACTACAGGCACTACCACCCCGCCCGGCTAATTTTTGTATTTTTTAGTAGAGATGGGATTTCACCATATTAGCCAGGCTGTTCTCAGACTCCTGACTTTGTGATCCACCCACCTCTGCCTCCCAAAGTTCTAGGATTACAGGCATGAGCCAGCACGCCTAGCCTAATTTTTGGATTTTTAGTAAAGATGGGATTTCACCAGTTGGCCAGGCTGGTCTTGAACTCCGGACCTCAAGTGATCTCCCACCTCAGCCTCCCAGAGTACTGGGATTACAGGTGTGAGCCACCGTGCCCATCCCTCATGTTAATTTCTACTGCAGAGAGCCAAAGACCCGTGGTTAGGGTAGGTAACAAGACCTGCTGGAGGCTCAGGTCCCCAGGAGTGAGAGTGGCAGTTTAGGAGGCTGGGGAGGTGGGTGGGGCAGCACCTTGCGGGTGCCAGACTGAGATGCTAGACTTAGCCCCGTGGGAAAAAGAGGCCATGAGAGGAACAGTATCGAGGCAGATGAACAATCTTGTCAGATCTGGCTTGGAAGGAGGACCAATGACAAGAGTCAAGAGTGTACTGTAAGCTGGGCCTGATGGCTCACACCTGTAATCCCTGCACTTTGGCCTTGAGGCCAGGAGTTCCAGACCAGCCTAGGTAACACAGCAAGACCCCCATCTGTACGAAAAATAAATTAGCCAAGTAGTAGTGGTGCACATCTCCCAGAGTGCTAGGAGTGTAGGCATGAGCCACCGTGCCTGGCCAGGATGTTGAATTTTAAAAGTCTACTACAAGAGCTGGGCGCAGTGGCTCACACCTGTCATCCCAGCACTTTGGGAGTCCAAGGCAGGTGGATTGCTTGAAGTCAGGAGTTCAAGACCAGCCTGGCCAACATGGTGAAACTCCATCTCTACTGAAAATACAAAAATTAGCTGGATGTGGTGGCTCATGCCTGTAATCCCAGCTACTCGGGAGGCTGAGGCAAGAGAATTGCTTGAACTTGGGAGATGGAGGTTGCAGTGAGCCGAGATCACGCTGCTGTGTGCCAGCCTGGGCAACAGAGCAACACTCTGTCTCCAAAAAAAAAAAAATCTATCAGGAGATGGTGAAGGACTGACAGGTATAGTAGTATTTACCAATGGCCTACCCTATGCTGTCCCTGGGTGAAATTCCTGCAAGAAAGGAAGAAGAATACAAAAAATTAATGGCATTTACCAGGCACGGTGGCTCATGCCTGTAATTCCAGCACATTGGGAGGCTGAGGCAGGTGGATCACCTGAGGTCAGGGATTCGAGACCAGCCTGACAAACAGGCCAGGTGAAATCCTGTCTCTACTAAAAATACAAAAATTAGCCAGGCATGGTGGCACATGCCTGTAGTCCCAGCTACTCAGGAGGCTGAGGTAGGAGAATTGCTTGAACCTGGGAGGTGGAGGTTGCAGTAAGCTGAGACTGCACCACTGTACTCCAGTCTGGGTGAGACTCCATCTAAAAAAAAAATATATATATATATATATTTAAATTATATATATATTTATATTATTATTAAATATATATTAATATATATATATTTAAATTAAAAATTGAGCCAGGCGCAGTGGCTCACACCTGTAATCGCAGCACTTTGGGAGGCTGAGGCCGGCTGATCACGAGGTCAGGGGTTTGAGACCAGCCTGACTAACATGGTGAAACCAGTCTCTACTTAAAAAAAAAAAAAAAAAAATAAGCCGGGCGTAGTGGTGCGCACCTGTAATCCCAGCTACTTGGGAGGCTGAGGCAGGAGAATTGCTTGAACCTGGGAGGCAGAGGTTGCAGTGAGCTGAGCACATGCCATTGCACTCCAGCCTGGGTGACAGAGAGAGACTCCATCTCAAAAAAAAATAAAAAATAAAAAATTGGCTAGGCACGGTGGCTCATGCCTGTAATCTCAGTACTTTGGGAGGCTGAGGTGGGAGGATTGCTTGAGCCCAGGAGTTCAAGACATGCCTGGACCGCACAGTGAGACCCCATCTCTACAAAAAATAAAGAAATTAGTCAGGGATGTTGGCACACACCTGTAGTCCCAGCTGCTTGGGAGGCTGAGGTAGGAG
>CAUYLG010020072.1:0-53614 GCA_963573385.1 Cacajao melanocephalus | reverse complement strand
GTTTTATGGGCCATATCTTTAATTTTCCCCAACTCCCCGGTTTTTCTCCCTTTGGGCTTTTTTTTTTTTTTTTTTTTTTTTTTTTGAGATGGAGTCTCATTCAGTTGCCTAGGCTGGAGTGCAGTGGCGCAATCTCGGCTCACCGCAACCTCTGCCTCCTGAGTTCACGCGATTCTCCTACCACAGCCTCCCAAGTAAGTAGCTAGAATTACAGGCACCTGCCACCATGCCCGGCTATATTTGTATTTTCAGTAGAGACGGGGGTTTTACCATGTTGGCCAGGATGGTCTCGAACTCCTGACCTCAGGTGATCCGCCTGCCTCTGCCTCCCAAAGTGCTGGGATTACAGGCGATTACAGGCGTGAGCCACCATGCTCGGCCCTTGGGGCCTTTATAGATGCTGTTCTCCCTTCCTTCATTTAAGGACTCCCCTCTTCTTAGTACAAATGTAGCTTGATAGTAAGCTATTAACATTCAACCAAACAATTTATGTGTATTCATATGTATTCATTTATTCTCACAATAACCCTATTAAGTGTTAATAAGGTTTATTAGTATAGTTCAGATGAGAAGTGTAAGAGTCAGAAATGTGAACTAGCTTGCCCAAGGTCATATAGGTAATAAGCTCCCCAACTAGACAGTAAGCTTAATGAGGTCAGAGCTTGTGTGGGTTTTGCTCATCTGTGCCTAGTATTCATTTGTTTATTTAACAAATATTTAGGCCAGGTGCAGTGGTTTATGCCTGTAATCCCAATACTTTAAGAGACCAGAGTGGATCACTTGAGGTTGCAGTGGATTTTGAGGTTACAATGAGCTATGATCATGCCACTGCACTCAAGCCTGGGCAACACCGTGAGACTTTTTTGCTTAAAAAAAATACAAACAGGCCAGGCACGGTGGCTCACACCTGTAATCCCAGCACTTTGGGAGGCCAAGGCGGGCGGATCACAAGGTCAAGAGATTGACACCATCCTGGCCAACATGGTGAAACTCCATCTCTACTAAAAATACAAAAATTAGCTGGGTGTGGTGGCGTGCGCCTGTAGCCTCAGCTACTCGGGAGGCTGAGGCAGGAGAATCACTTGAACCTGGGAGGCGGAGGTTACAGTGAGCTGAGATCATACCACTGCACTCCAGCCTGGGCGACAGAGCAAGACTCTGTCTTAAAAAAAAAAACTAGGCTGGGCATGGTGGCTCACGCCTGTAATCCAAGCACTTTGGAGGCCAAGGCGGGCGGATCACCTGAGGTTGGGAGTTCAAGACCAGCCTGACCAACATGGTGAAACCCTGTCTTTAAAAAAAAAAAAAAAAAAGAAAGCTAGCCAGGTATGGTGGTACACACCTGTAATCCCAGCTACTCAGGAAGCTGAGGCATATGAATCACTTGAACCCGGGAGGCAGAGGTTGCAGTGACTCAAGATTGCGCCACTGCACTCCAGGTGACACTGCAAGATTTCATCTCAAAAAAACAAACAAACCAAAAAAAAAAAGAAAACACACACACAAATACAAATATTTATTGAATATTTATCTTTGTTTGCAGACTGGAGTGCAGTGGCATGATCTCTGCTCACTGCAACCTCCACCTTTCTGGTTCAAGTGATTCTCTTGCCTCAGCCTCCCAAGTAGCTGAGACTACAGGCGCACGCCACCATGCCCAGCTAATTTTTGTATTTTTAGTAGAGACGGGTTTTCACCATGTTGGCCAGGCTGGTCTCGATTTCTTGACATTGTGATCTGCCCACCTTGGCCTCCCAAAGTGTTGGGATTATAGGCATGAGCCACTGTGCCTGGCCTTTTTAGCAACAGGGTCTTGCTCTGTTGCCCAGGCTGGCATGCAGTGACATGATCATACCTCACTACAGCCTTGAACTCCTAGCCTTAAGTGATCCTCCTGCCTCAGACTCCCAACTAGCTGAGGCCACAGGCACGTGTCCCCACATCCAGCTAATTAAAAAAAATTTTTTTTTGTAGAGATGGGGTCTCACTCTGTTGTCCAGGCTGGTTTCAAACGTCTGGGCTCAAGCAATCCTCCTGCCTCAGCCTCCCAAAGCACTGGATTACAGACATGAGCCACTGGGCCTGGCCAGTTCCTGAACATTTAGTACATGCTATGTTAAGCACTTTTCTAGATTCCTGTTCTCATGAAGCTTATATACCACGTGGAAAAGATAGACACTAAACAGGTAAACAGATATAGGAACAACATAATTTTGGGTAGGACAACAGCCTTGAAGACAAAAAGACAAGCAGTGATAGTGATTAACAATGCTGACAGGTGACTTTAGACCAGAGAGGGTCTAGGAAGACTTTCCTAAGGAAGGAATCTATAGAAGGACCACTCCCATAAATGTTTCTTTCTTTTCTTTTTTTTTTTTTTTTTGAGACAGAGTCTTGCTTTGTTGCCCAGGCTGGAGTGCAGTGGTGCAATCTCGGCTCACTGCAACCTCTGCCTCCTGGGTTCCAGCGATTATCCTGCTTCAGCCTCTGGGTAGCAAGGACTACAGGTATGTGCCACATTGCCCGCTAATTTTGTATTTTTGTAGAGATGGGGTTTCTCCATGTTGGCCAGGCTGGTCTGGAACTCCTGACCTCAGATGATCTGCCTGCCTCAGCCTCCCAAAGTGTTGGGATTACAGGCCTGAGCCACTGTGCCCAGCCAATGTTTCTTGATTTAATATACTTAACTAGAATATAAACTTCATGAGAGAGGGAGTGACTTCTGGTCCACCATGATATCTCCAGCACCTGTATTGACATTGGCATAGAATAGGCTCAGATTAACCATTTATTTGAATGAATTAATATATAAATACATTTACTTAAATCAGTGCTTTTCAAGGGGAATGTCTGTGTGCCTTTTGGCAGTTTCTGGTTTTGGCTGTCACAGTGATGGCAAAGGTGGTTCCTGGCATTTTTGGAGGAAAGGATGCTATATATCTTGCAATGCATGTGGACAGTCCCATATAACATAGTCCCATAAAGTGATATGACTTTCTTTCTTTTTTTTTTTTTTTAATAAAGATGGGGTTTCACCATGATGGCCAAGCTGGTCTTGAACTCCTGACCTCAGGTGATCCACCCACCTCGGTCTCCCAAAGTGCTAGGATTACAGGCGTGAGCCACCACGCTCGGCCAGTGATATGACTTTCAAATGACCTGCCAGACCCTCATGCAGATGAAAAATCTTTTTGTAATTATTCAACTTTAAACATAGAAACAGAAAATATTTCTGTGCCCTTAAATTCAAACTAAATGTCCAGAAATGCCACCAGCATGTCAATAGAGGAAATGCTTGTGTGTGTTTGGTTTCATTGAAGCTTCACCAAAATTTGCTCATCTTTTCAGAAAATCCCATCACCCATGGATATTGCTTGCATTTATAGCTGTTGACGATTCTACCTCTAGGTCACCGGTATTCTGAAAACTTCACAAATCTTCTGCTGTATTTGGACCCAAACATTTACCTATTGGACCACCTATTATTTTATTTTAACTTATTTTATGTTACCTTTATTTCACAATTAGGCATTCCATTGAATTTTAAACATCATGCGTGTGGGCGGGTTAAATGGCCTCTAGGTTCTATTCTCGGTGATGGGCGGGAGGGTGTTAACGATTTATTTGTTACTGAAAGGGGCCCTGGGGTCTCCGGCAGCCGCGAGCTGGGCGGTCCTCCGCGCGCCAGGGGTCGCTGTGGCGCCGCGCGGCCGCGCCGGGTCGCTCTCGCATGGCTGCCCCGCCTCGGGCCCCCGGGCCGAGTGGGCGGGCACGGCTGCGCCCAGGTCGCGAGGCGCCCTTCGACCAGCAGCGCCCGGGGCGGGCGGGTATAAATGGAGCGGTGGCTCCCTCGGCCGCCTCTCTCCGCCCCGGGTCGCTGCCGTCTCCGTCGCTTTCGGGCTCCGCAGCCTGAGGAAAAAAAGAGAAAAAGATAAAAAAAAATCCGAAAACGCTTCAAAATCCTTAAAAAAAAAAAGGGGGAAAGAAAAAGCGAGTCCTCCTCGGAGAACCCGCGGGGAAGTCACTTTCGCACGCTTCCGGCCTGCCGCGCGCCTGTCGTCGCCGCGCTTGGCGTCCGTCGGTCTCCGTCCGTCGGTCCCGGGGTGAGCCGCCCGCCCGGCCCGCCGCGCCCTCCGCCCGCCCGGGCCCCGCGCACCACGTGTCCGCGCTGCCCTTCGCCGCCCGCCCGGGGCTCGCGGAGTCGGCGCCCACAAAGATTTGGTTTCTCTCTGCCCCGGCGGTTGTAATCTTAAACCGCCGGAGCCCGAGGCCTATATTTATAGAGAAACGCGTGTTCCCGAGGCCGCCGCGGGCAGCGTCTGGTCGCCTCTTAAAGGATCTTTACCCTTCGGAAGGGGATTCCCCACTTAATTTTTTTTCTTACTTTGATTTTTTGAAATTTGGAGCTTCGCACCAGGACCGCGGAGAAGTGCAAAGTCGCGGGGAGGGCCGTATTGTGCGGAGAGCCTTTTGTCTGCGGTGCCGCGGCCGTGGGAGCCGGCCCCCGCCTCCCGTTTCCGTCCAGTCTCCGAGCCCGCCGACTCCAGCTCATCCTCGCCGGTGCCACCTGTGAGCCGCGGCGCGGGCCCCGGCTCCGAGGGCGCCCCTTTTGTCCTGCGGCGGGCCCGATAAGAAGTCCTCCTGGCGGGGCTCGGGGTGGTGGGGGGCGGGGAGATGAACGCTGCGGCCAGCAGCTACCCCATGGCCTCCCTGTACGTGGGCGACCTGCACTCGGACGTCACCGAGGCCATGCTGTACGAAAAGTTCAGCCCCGCGGGGCCTGTGCTGTCCATCCGGGTCTGCCGCGATATGATCACCCGCCGCTCCCTGGGCTATGCCTACGTCAACTTCCAGCAGCCGGCCGATGGTGAGTAGAAGCTGTGCCCACACGTGCGTGGGAGCCCTGCGGACCCCGGGAGTCGTCTTCCGGCAGGGCCCTCCTGCCGAGGAGGGCGGCTTCATGACAGCATGTTGCCACCGAAGATGGGAGCAGGGTGCAGAGGTTGAGAGCACGGACCTGGCATCAGATGACTCGAGTTTCAATCTTGTTTCTACCACTTGCTAACTGGGTGACCTTGGGCTACTTGCTGGTGTTGCTGATGGTGGGGTTGGAACCCAAGGAGACTGTAAAACAGGATTAGAGGGAAGTCACTGGCATTCCACTGTGTGTGGTCCTTGTCAGTGGGGCTGGGCTGTTAGAGACCCTTGCTTGTGCCCTCTCACAGGCCTGCCAAAAAGGCGGGAGGGACGTGTGAAACACAGTTACCCTCAAAATTTTACATTGCAAAGCTCCTGCCCACTCCCCCAACCTTTGCTAACCTTGACCACCTGATGCGCTGATAAGGGATGGGTCAGGGCAGGCAGGAAGCAGGGGGAAGGATTCTGTGTGTTAAACTCTAGCAGAGACTTGGGTTAGTGTCACAGGAGCTGCCTGTGCCAGGCCAGTTCCTTGGTCAGTGTGTTTGCCACTGGAGTGGAGGAGTGCTTTGCTCTGGACAAATGGTATCCAGGCTCTGCTGTAGAGAGTGGTGCGGAGGTAGTTTGGGGAAGCGTCACTTGAAAATCTGGGCTGGTGGCATTTGTCACCTTAGCTGTAACAGTCCTTTGCACTTGTCAGAGCCCTTTTACTTCATCTGATCTGAAGAAAATGGAACTCCTGAGAAGGAAAAGGAATGCAAAAAGGAAGCCAAGTTGGGACTCACAGCACAGTGCTCTGCCACCCCAGATTGTGGCCTTAGCAGGAGCATGGAGAGGTATGCTGCAGGCCTGGCAGGAGTGAGGCCAGAGGAAACCTGATCAGAGGCTGCACGTGACTCCAGATTAAAAAGGAACAAGTGCAGAGATTATGACTGGGAGAAACAAGCCATTCTGTGCAAAGGATCTCCAGGCCCCTAGTTTTGTCCCCACTTTGTTCACCATCTGAGGCCCAGAGTTTACTTGCTGGGGTTGCAGCTGAGACCAGAGAATTGGACATGTTGAGAGGGACTAGGTATTGCTACCGTCAATCCAGTGTGCTCCAAGCTGAGTGCTGTCTATGGTCATAGGAGCGCAAAGAAGGTCGCTGAACATGGTCTTTTTAGGGGATGGTGTACCACATTAGCTGTTGTCTGCCTTCTTGACTTCCGAACAGAAGTCGTGTCACTTAGAGATAGCAGAAGCTATTGGTCAGTGTGTCTGCCAGCACATACTTCTGCAGGACCTCTCTCTGCTATAAATAAGTGCAGCCAGATTTGTCAGACTAAGCCGGCTTGCCTTGTGCAGTACTGTCTGGAAATAGATGAGGAGCTGTGTTGAAATGGGCTCCTTTACTGCTAATTAATGAAATAGTTTGCGATCCCAGGTGTCTATCTCTGATAGCCATCAAAAGCAGACTTCTCTGTACCTGGACTGTTCCTGACTTGGTTCTGTTTTGTCATCTCCCCTTTCCCCAACTACCCCCATACAGATGAGCCCACCTTCTGAAGTGGGTGGGGAAAGTTGTTGGAAATAGTGAGTGACAATAAATTCTCCTGGCTGATGCAACAGTTAAGCTTGTAGAGCGCCAGAGTTGGGGAATTTTGTCCCCCGATTTAAGTGAGATGCTGCCTTGAGGGAAGGAGCAGGTTGTCCTGCTCTGAGCCTGTGTAAATCCTCTCATAGAGAAGGTTCTGGGTGATGTCATTTTAAGTAGATGCCATAATAGCCAAGGAAAAGTGGCCACCAGATCTGCGCATCCTTGTTGCCATTAGTGATGAGAAGTGTTTTGGCTGGCAGGTGGTGATATATTTTAGCTTTTGTTTCTTTTTTTTTTCTTTCTTTCTTTCTTTTTTGAGATGGAGTTTCGCTCTTGTCACCTAGGCTGGAATGCAGTGGTGTGATCTGGACTCACTGTAACCTCTGCCTCCAGGGCTCAAATGATTGTCCTGTTTCAGCTTCCTGAGTAGCTGGGATTACAAGCACCCACCACCATGCCCAGCTAATTTTGTATTTTTAGTAGAGACAGGGTTTCTCCATGTTGGTCAGGATGGTCTTGAACTCGACCTCAGGTGATCTGCCTGCTTCCCAAAGTGCTGGGATTACAGGCGTGAGCCTCTGTGACTGGCCCAGCTTTTGGTTATTTAAATGGTCTCTGTGGTGCGCACACAGACTTGGTTGGGAAGCTAAGGAAGCATTCCAAGGCACTGGATGGGGAAATTGGTTGGGCACGTGGGGTAGCCGAAGTCCTAGAATTCTGTAGAACTCCGATTAAGGCTTCAGAAGGCCTGGAAACCAGTAGATGTGGGGCCTACCACCTGTGCACTGTCTGCTTAGGCAGAAGGTATCGTGATTTAATCCTTGTGGTGATAGTGCAGAGAACATTTCCATGTATGACCAGTTGTATACATTTTGATAATTGATGCTTTTTTGTTTAAATCAATTTTTGTTCTCAGAAATTGAAAATAAAAGAAACTGGACTGAATTCAGGGATAGCACTTTATTTTCTCCAGATCATTTGCTCCTGGGTTGCAGACTAAATGACTTGATGACTTTGATAATCTGGTATTAGTTTCCTAATCACTAACTAGCTGCACAGCTTAGTTATCCTAAACTTGTTTGTTCATTTTGTAAAATGTGTAATTTCAGCTGTCCCACCTGAGTCATGGTGGGTGGTAGTCTGCAAAGTGTCTTCTAAATGGTAAAGCTTGGTCAAATGTGAGGTATTATCATTGGATCTTGGTGTCATTAAGGCCACTTAGATTGTCTTCACTTATGACCCTTTTATCCAAGGGCACAGACCCAGAGGGGTGTTCAGACTTCTGTCATGAAGTAGAGTCATTAACTGGAACTTACTCTGCCCTTAGTAACACTGCAGGCTGGAGGAATCTGATGCCCTTTTATTTTAATAGAGTTGCCTTTTATTAAGGGTGATTACCTTGAAAAGTACTGGAGTAATCTGTTCTTAGGATGTTGGCCTGTGGGAGCTGACGTTTTCCATCCCTATTGAAATGTATTTCTCTCTTACAGCCGAGCGGGCTTTGGACACCATGAACTTTGATGTGATTAAGGGAAAACCAATCCGCATCATGTGGTCTCAGAGGGATCCCTCTTTGAGAAAATCTGGTGTGGGAAACGTCTTCATCAAGAACCTGGACAAATCTATAGATAACAAGGCACTTTATGATACTTTTTCTGCTTTTGGAAACATTCTATCCTGCAAGGTAAACACTGATTAAATGATTTTAGCAGAATAATTAATTGAATCTTGAAAGCAAGATAAATAAGCAAATGGAGAACTACCTTGGAAGTGGGCATCAGGGTATGGGAATTTTCAGAATGCTGGGAATGGAATCCTAAAAGTTCCCATGGATAATCTCAGGGGCACACCCAGCATAACCAGCACGTGCTTCTGTGCACTGTTCTTTCCTCAGCCTGAAATAGCCTTCCTGTTTTTTAGCTTTGGAAAGCCCCAGAAGGTTTTTCTTTTGGGTTGGGGGAAAGGAGCAGATCAGAGAAATGTCTCTAGTCTTCAGTAAACTTAATCCCTTTAGAAGCATAAATTCACTCTTTTCCTTCTACACATCAGTTTTATGCTGAGCACTTTAAAACTTACACGGTGGTGGTGTATGTGTCTAATGCCACACTACACTGAAAATCTGTTGTGGGCTTGGAAAATGGTTTGTCTTCCTGCAGCACTGTGGTTTGCATAGGGTACAAGATACCCTGAGGTTCTCACGTCTCTAGAGCTGGCCAGTGGTGCTAAAGTGGTCCACTTTGTCTTTGACAGGTGGTGTGTGATGAGAACGGCTCGAAGGGTTATGCCTTTGTCCACTTCGAGACCCAAGAGGCTGCCGACAAGGCCATCGAGAAGATGAATGGCATGCTCCTCAATGACCGCAAAGTGTGAGTGTCCCAGTCCGGAGCAACAACCATCGCATGAGCCAGCCGTGGCCCCACCTCGGTATTAACTGGCACACACAAGGCGGCTACTGGTTCTCGGCCCAAGTGTGGCCTGCTCCTACCTCTCCACTCCAGGGCTGGTGAGTCTCCCTGCCTGAGCCGTGGCAGCCCTTTTGACTCGCCAAGGTGGGCTTCCTGCCCAAGCCATGGCCTGCCTGCCGCCTCTCCCTTAAAGGCATCTGTCTGTGGGTTTTGTGAGCATCAGCAACTGGGGCTGGCTGGAAGGCAGCTCTGAGCTCACTCTGAGTGGGGGTCTTGGCCAGCGGCAGAGTGGAGAGGGCCCTGGACTGACCAGGAGCTGGATACTAGCAGTGTGACCTTGGCTTTCCTGTGACTCAGGTCTGTCCATGGGTCCCCCGCTAGTGGTTGATGCCAAATTGTCCCCGTGGTTCTCCATTTTCTAACTTACGAATCAGTGACCTAATACAAGGCTGGCTCCACAGTAGTACTTGGTGACAATGAAAAATCCCATCCCTTGGCAGAAAAACTTCATAACAGACCTTGTTGCTTTGTTGTGGTTGTTACTGTAGAATGCAGAGAGGGGGAATTTAGCAAAGTCATGTGGGGAGGAGAAGGGACAATAAGTCTTGGCTGTTAGAAGCAAAAATAATTTTTGTCCTTTGTCTCACTGAATGTACCAAAGGGTGGTTGTATTTATAATGTCTGTCCAGTGGTTGATCTACAGATACCACTAAAAAGAAATTTAAAAATGTCAGTGTATGGATAAATTTTCTTTTAAGTGTAACTACCAAAATGAATAAATTTAAAAAGCAAAGGGTGCCCCTTCGCTCCAACAATCTCATGCCTAGGATTGACCACTGTTAACAGTTTGGTTTGTATCCTTCCAGACCTTTTCTATGCATTTACATAGTTGCACAGAAATGAGCGTTTTAAAAACATGGTCATCAGGTTTCTTCATGAAGGCAGTGTGATGTGGTAGGAGTAGCCCTGGTCTAAGCCAGGAGCCCTGGGGCTGGTCTTCACAGGATAGTCCTGCCTTTTTCTCTTTCTGCTGGGGACTTGGGGTGTCTCTGAGCCTCCTTGGTGGTAGATGGGGATCTTGTGTTTTAACCTCTCCTGTCAGCCTTTATCCTGTATTCCTTTGGGTCCCTGGAAATCATGTTTTATTCCTTTGGATGATTGCTGTTCTTCATGGTTTCTTTTTAGATTTGTGGGCAGATTCAAGTCTCGCAAAGAGCGGGAAGCCGAGCTTGGAGCCAAAGCCAAGGAATTCACCAATGTTTATATCAAAAACTTCGGGGAAGAGGTGGATGATGAGAGTCTGAAAGAGCTATTCAGTCAGTTTGGTAAGTTGGGGGTCCTTGTCCCCTTTCACAGTTCATCAGACCCGTCTGTTCTTAAGAGGTGAGGACACTGCTCCAGAGATTTGCGTCAAGTGAGTTTCTAGAGGGAGGCCTTCTCTCTAGCTGTGCTAGAAATGGTGTTACTAATAGTTCTGTCCTTTGGTAATAGGTAAGACCCTGAGTGTCAAGGTGATGAGAGATCCCAACGGGAAATCCAAAGGCTTTGGCTTTGTGAGTTACGAAAAACACGAGGATGCCAATAAGGTGAGTGTACCACAAAGGCTGGAAAAGCTTGTAAGAGGTGGCCTCAGAGTATGGGTAGGGTCTTGCTGGCATCTAGCTGGAGCTGGTCTGAGTATCTAGTAGTAGATGTATCATTACTGTACTCTGGGATCATCTTCCTGAGTTCCACATGTTAAGGTATTGTGTCGGTGTTTGCAAAGCACTTGGCACATACCTGTCACTTCAGCTATCAGTTACGGAAAGAATAGGACAGATGTTTGTTCCCTGCATAGGTGAGAGAACTAAAGCCCAGGGAGTGCTGATTTGATAACAGCACAGCAGCTACTTGTGGGCAAAGCATCGTGCCAGACCCTCAACATTTATCGCTTCAATACCCACACAAGCACCTGCAGAATTTACTGGCAGCCAGAAGATTATCACCCTAGGCTCATGTCACCACAACTGTGTTTATACACCTGTACTATTTCTATATTATCTAGATCAATAACCCATTTAAATATTAACCTCACTTTACAGATGAGGAAGTTTGGATTTGTGTGACAGGTGGAATGAATTTAGTTTTCAGTCCTAAGTTGAGACTTAGACCTTCAGAATAAGGCCCCATCTCTGCAACCTGATTTTAAAGACATATTTTTCCTCTCTAGGCTGTGGAAGAGATGAATGGAAAAGAAATAAGTGGGAAAATCATATTTGTAGGCCGTGCACAAAAGAAAGTAGAACGGCAGGCAGAGTTAAAACGGAAATTTGAGCAGTTGAAACAGGAGAGAATTAGTCGATATCAGGTAAGGTGGTCTTGGCCCAGCCTAGCAATGGGATTTGCTGCGAAATGTTTGCAGAACACCCTTATGATTAGCAGGCTTTGTTTTTTGGGACTTGGAGTCTGTTCTTCCTCCCATTTTCCCCAAGAATATCAGGCTTAAAAGGATATATACCTACCACATAGGACTGATTATTATAGAACCAGAGACAAGAGAAATGAGGTTATTCATCAAGAAGTTCTCTGTTCTGGAAGCCTCAGCCTGTTGCTTTTAGCCACGTGGGTTCCTTTTACTTAAATGAGACTCCTTTGTTTGGCATGACTTCAAGAAGACCCCTGCTGGGGTGAAGTCACGAGCAGCTGTGGGGAGAAGTGACAAAAGGTGACTGCACTGATGATCCTGTCAGTTTCAGGGCAGTAGTTTTACAACTTTGGGCTTGCATCAGAATCATCAGCAGAGCTTGTTAAAACATAGCTGGGCCCTAGCCCCAGAGTTTCTTGTTCCTTGGGTTTGGGATCTGGCTTAAGGATTTCATTTCTAACAAGTTCCCAAAGATGCTGGTGCTCCTGATCTGGGGGCCACCCTTTGGGAACCACTTTCTTGGGGAATATTTGTGGTATAGAAGTGCAGTTAACAGTCATCTTTTTTCTTCAGGGGGTGAATCTCTACATTAAGAACTTGGATGATACTATTGATGATGAGAAATTAAGGAAAGAGTTTTCTCCTTTTGGATCAATTACCAGTGCTAAGGTATTACAATACTGAGATTTGGGGATTGAAAGCATTAGTATTCTATTATAGGCTTATTGGCATTTGTTCCACTGAAGGAATAGGATTTAAATTTTGTTCGTTTCTGAGAGTAGTTCCTATGTTTTTCTAGCAAATTCCTCCTTGCCTTCAATTACCCATCAAAGTATACATTCTGGGAGAATGGCATTCCAGTAGATTAACATTACACTGTTTCCCAAGCACTGGAGTCTGGAAAGGAATTTGGCCCAGCCCCTCCCTGCCAACCCAGAGCACCTGAATCTTTCCCATTCCTTGCTGCTTCGTGCCGGTGTGGGGACAGATGGTGCTACAGTATGAGCAGAGGAAATCCAGACAGGTTGTTTTCCATTTGTCTTGGGGCCTGTCTCTACAGCTCTGCCACATTTTCTCCTTGAGAATTAAGGTATTTTGAGGATTCTGGAGGTGGGCTTGGGAACTTCTACCCTGGTCTTATAAAGAGAGGAAAGGGGAGTGGAAGGTGGTTTTTCCATGTGTCATAGTGTGCATCATTTGCTTGATTTTCTTTGATAATCATATCAACTAAGTTAGGGCAAGTAGTAGCCTTATTTTACAGTTATGGAATTTTAGTCCTTGAACAAGAGAATGCTGACTACATGGGGATGGTATACAGCTTATCCTTGGCACTTTGCGAGCAGGATAGAAATTGGTGGCATCTGAAGATTTTGGGTTATGGCCTGATGCAGTCTCTGGTCTTGCTCAGCAGAGGTGTGTCAGATGCCACAAAGTCCTTTAGTTGATGGGAAGGGAAGCCATGTGGGCTGGTAAAGGCTTAGTGGCCCTGCCCTGCCTCTTAATGGGAGTTGTTCCCAACTTGGGAATGTTGTGCAAAGCAATGTTATCCGTTGTAGTAGGGAGTTGGCCGGAAGCAAACTGTGAGTTTGCCCAGTTCCTTACCCTTTCCTTTTTGCAATTGACCCCCTTGACTGGCCCCCATGGGTGTAAGGAGTGATAGTCTCTCCTTGCTTATCTGCCCGGTAGTCGAGTTGGCATTTGTTAAGGGAGCAAAAGGGCCATACCTTGAATTGTCAGTCACCATTTTCAAGATCATGGTGTGGCATTTTTTTCACATACCTAACTGACCCACCTCATAGAGAGTTGTGGAGTGATGCATCTCTACTTCCCTATCCTCCACTTCAGGAGTCTCTCTGGGCCATTAACTAAGACATAAAGGAATGACAGGCACACCAGAGAAGATAGTGAATAGCCTTTTCAAATAAGGAAAAATGCCATTTGTGAATGATGAACTTAATGTGGAAAAAGACTGCCTGAACCAGTAGACCTGTGGCTTTGTAGCTGTTTGGAGGATATAATGGAAATTGAGCCTCAGGAGGGCAAGTAAGACTAGAATCTAGGCTGCCTATCTCCGAGCTGGTCATCTCATTGAATTAATGGTGGCAGTCTTTTTTTTTTTTCTTTCTTTTTTTTTTTTTTTTTACCCCCTCAGATGGAGTCTTGCTTTGTCGCCCAGGCTGGAGTGCAGTGGTGCGATCTCAGCTCACTGCAACCTCCACCTCCTGGGTTCAGATGATTCTCCTGCTTCAGCCTGAGTAGCTGGGACTACAGGGGCGCATGCCACCACGCTTGGCTAATTTTTTGTATTTTTAGTAGAGTCGGGGTTTCACTGTGTTACCTAGGATGGTCTGGATCTCCTGACCTCAGATCCGCCCACCTCGGCCTCCCAGAGTGTTGGCATTACAGGCGTGAGCCATCATGCCCAGCCTACCTGAGCATTTTATAACTCCTTTCCAGTGGTATTCCAAAAGCGTTATCCTGATGTTGCTAAGAGCTTGTTAGAGTTTTGTCCACCGAGGTCTTAGAGCAGATGAGATCTGAAAATAAACTTCTCAGCACCACTGTCAAGATGTTTTGTGGTTACCCAAGGGTGTAGCTATCCTCCAGGTATCAGGAAACATCTTTGGGTTCCCAGTATTAATATTAGCCATATCATAGTGTTTTGGAAGTTTAGCATCACTTGGGGACTTGAAAATGCTTAGATACCTTAGAGGTGTGACTTAGTTGGTCTGCGGTAAATCCTATGCCAGGTTTGAACCCCTGATCTAGATTCAGTGACTGCAGCAGAACCCATACTTTCTGGTTCTTCTGAATAGTTCCTTGCCCACCCAGGGACATCTTTTTTTCCTTGTCTATTTGTGGGTTTGCTTTGTTTCTTTGTTTTTTTGAGGTGGGCTCTCGCTACATTGCTCATGCTGGTCTCAACCTGCTAAGCTCAAGCAGCCCTCCTACCTCAGCCTTCAGAAGAGCTGGGATTACAGGCATGAGCCACCACACCCAGCCAGGGACACCTTATTTCTTAAGTAGCTGGTCTCATTTTGTAGGTAATGTTGGAAGATGGAAGAAGCAAAGGGTTTGGCTTCGTCTGCTTCTCATCTCCTGAAGAGGCAACCAAAGCAGTTACTGAGATGAATGGACGCATTGTGGGTTCCAAGCCACTTTATGTTGCCCTGGCCCAGAGGAAGGAAGAGAGAAAGGCTCACCTGACCAACCAGTATATGCAACGAGTGGCTGGAATGAGAGCACTTCCTGCCAATGCCATCTTAAATCAGTTCCAGCCTGCAGCGGGTGGCTACTTCGTGCCAGCAGTCCCACAGGTAGGTGTGCCATATAGTCACAGCTCTTGGGAATCTGCCTGCTGGCAGTATTATGCAGTGGTTGGGGAGAGGGACTTTTGGTTATTAGTGTTCTAGGGTGTCAGAATAAGGACTTTTTAAGTAAAAATGAAAGACTTAGCCATGGTCACACACACACACCCGCAGTGGCAGTGGTAGCTTAGGTCTTGGTTAGTAAAATGAGATGAGCTACTGCTCTAGCGTGGGTTCAGTCCTTAAAAGGGCGTTTGGGTATTCTTCTGTCTTACAGGCTCAGGGAAGGCCTCCATATTATACACCTAACCAGTTAGCACAGATGAGGCCTAATCCACGCTGGCAGCAAGGTGGGAGACCTCAAGGTAGGTGGTGGGGAACAGTGATTTGATGGCCTAGGATATACCTGTCCTGGTCTCCCCTGCCTTTCCTGCTTCCCCACTCTGAGGCAGTCTAGGTTGTGGTCCACCTCACTTCTCAGTGATGTGCAGTTTTTCTCTTTTCATCAGGCTTCCAAGGAATGCCAAGTGCTATACGCCAGTCTGGGCCTCGTCCAACTCTTCGCCATCTGGCTCCAACTGGTAATGCTCCGGCCTCTCGTGGCCTCCCTACTACCACTCAGAGAGTCGGTGAGCAAACTGGCCTTTAGAAGTGTGGCCTGGGGAGGAGGGAGTCAGGATGACTAGGCTCTGCCCTGGGTTGGTCAGTTTGTTGGGCTCGAATTTATCGAGTCCTCATTCTGTCATCTTAGCTGTGTGCTTAGGTAGGCACTTCAGGAGCAGAGAAACTATGTGAGTTCTAGGTGTGTCCGTTGCTTTTAACATTCTTTGCTCATCGGTGACTCACGTGAAAAAGGTTAGTTGTAGAAGTTTGCTAGCTAGATGACTACAGAGGCAGCCTGTTCTCTTGGGTGGGTGAGGAATACAAGGAAACAATTTTTACAGGCTATGTCCTGTATTCCAAGATGTGGAAAGAGTTGGATGTTAACCTTTGGCTCATCCTCAAAAGTAGCAGTAGAGGCCCCCTGTGCAATGTGTTGTGTAAACATGCTTTGAAATTTCTCCTTCCGTGGGACGTGGCCAGTCGGACATCTGCCGCCAAAACTGATGTGCATTTGCTGGTCTGTTGTAGGGTCTGAGTGCCCGGACCGCTTGGCTATGGACTTTGGTGGGGCTGGTGCCGCCCAGCAAGGGCTGACTGACAGCTGCCAGTCTGGAGGTGGTATTGGATGCACACAGAAGGGGGAAAGATGGGATTTGACGGGTCTTTGCCCAGACTGATGGGCTTTAATTGTAAATGTTCTTTCCCTAAGGCGTTCCCACAGCTGTGCAGAACTTAGCGCCACGCGCTGCTGTTGCTGCTGCTGCTCCCCGGGCTGTTGCCCCCTACAAATACGCCTCCAGTGTCCGCAGCCCTCATCCTACCATACAGCCTCTCCAGGTGAGGTCCACCAAGCAGAATGCTTAAAAAGATTTCCCCCATTTCCACTTGATGTAAAAGAAGTTTTGCTTTGATTCCTTCAACAGGTATTAAATGCCTGCTCTGTGTTATGATGCGATGTTCTGATTTCATTGTCCCTGCCCTTCAGGGGCTCACTAGTGGGAGAGAAGGGGCTTAAAAGTGCTCTTCTAAATGACAGTTCACTCAGAAATGCCTCAGAGGGGGCAGCCAGTGCTTCCTGCTCTCTTTTTACGACATAACATGCTCACTCAGCTCTTTGAGCCTCCAGGTCACTTCCACATCCAGTGACCTACTGGATCTTTGGCTGCTCTGCAAGATGATTGGTACATTAAGGCAGGAAATAACTTCAGTTTGCAGATTGGATGTTCACCTTCAAAGCTGTAAAGTGTGTGTAGGAGGGGAAGGGGTTGAACCCAGAACTTAGATTTTCTAAGCTGTAACTTGCTATCTCTAGAGCTCTGCTCTAGATGCAACTAGTTTGTTTCAGAGCTTAATAGCAGTTTGCTGTGAAGGTGCCACACTAAGCCTTCAGGCCCATAAGCTGCTTAGATTACTCTTTAACTGTCCTGTCTCATACTCTCTAAGTTGGGGATTTCTTAGAACTTGATGCTATGTAAAATATCTTTTCTTTGCAAAGCTTTGACTAGCATTGACATTGCATGTTGACAGTTTTTAAGCATTTGATACAAAAACACTTGGTACGATTAAGGTGATGTGGAATGTAATTATAAATGTGTTGATAATTACACCCTTTGACTCAGTCTACACTGGGAATTACCCTAAAGGAAAACTGTAATTTTCAGGAAAATGTTATATACAAGTGTTCACTTTACCCTTATTTATAACAAGGCTTTACATTCTTGAGTGACTTCGGGTATATTAAGGAAATACCAGGAAATGCTTGCCTAGCACTGTAGGTTTTATTATTTACGTTTCACTTCGCTTTCTGATAGCATGCCATTTTAATTATAATTGTGTTTATGTCCACGTATCACTCTTGTTTCTCACCACCCCCCTCGGTCCTTCAAGGACTGAAATTAGTTCCTTCAGAGCAAGGACAGCCACCTCCGTCACATAGTCAGATGTTCAGATATTGAACAGGCTCTCAACCACCATCAAGTGATACCCTCCATGCTAACCCACTGCTTCTCCTGGTTCCCAGGCACCGCAGCCTGCGGTCCATGTGCAGGGGCAGGAGCCACTGACTGCCTCCATGCTGGCCGCAGCACCCCCCCAGGAACAGAAGCAGATGCTGGGTGAGTGACCCACTTGCCTGCAGAACAAGAGGGGGCCAGAGTCTGGTGCCAACTAGGACACCAGTGTCCATTGTTTACTGGGATTTGATTTTTTTTAATTAACTACCCTTCCCATAGGAGAACGCTTATTCCCACTCATCCAAACAATGCATTCAAATCTGGCTGGCAAGATCACGGGAATGCTGCTGGAGATCGACAACTCTGAGCTGCTGCACATGTTAGAGTCCCCTGAGTCTCTCCGCTCCAAGGTGAGCTGGGGCTGAGACCCTGCAGCTTCAGCTCTCAGCCTGGGAAGATTGGGGACAAACTTGGACCCCCAGATGCAGCAGAGAGTGGGGTCTGCTGCCGCCATGACCCTTCTCTTCATGCCTTGAATGACTGGAGCTGCTATGGGTATTTGGGAAGGCAGTTGGCACCAGAAGCCTAGAGATAATCTGTACGGTTGGCTTTGGTCCACCACTAGGTCTGGGCACTAGGGAGGGGTGGAATAGCTCTCCTAGCCTCACTGACCACCTGGAGATTTCTTGCAGGTGGATGAAGCTGTAGCAGTTCTACAGGCTCATCATGCCAAGAAAGAAGCTGCCCAGAAGGTGGGCGCTGTTGCTGCTGCTACCTCTTAGACAAGGAAAAACCGTATGTGTGGCTATTTTCATTTTCTGCAGTGGTTTTGATTTGTGAATATAATCCTAAAAGAATGCAGCAGTGGATAGAGCCATTTTCTGCCATTTAACCTGGTAACTTGGGCAGGCTGTTACCTGAACTTTTTCTGTCACCTGGATGAGTTAATAGGGAGAAAGGAAATTATAGATTGTGAGTTAAAAGGAGCAGCTTTCTCCGTAAAGAGCCACCTCGTCAGAGCTTTAAGAATCGCCTTTCTCATAATCAGATCCCAAAGCCTTGTTCTTGTGAGCATTGTCTTTGTGGTTTGACCTGAGGTTGTATATATTCTCTCTGCTTTGCTCTGGGAATACAATAAGCATAAAAGACCTTGGTGTCGAGGGTCATCGTCTAGTGGGAGAGACAGGCACACCTGATAAGGGTTAGTTAGCGGAGTGTGTTGCAGGTGGTGTCTTATGAGGACTGTGGACTTTGCAGGCTTGAGTGAATAAAGGTTAACTAGTACTGGTGATGGTAGTGGGTGCTCCAGATAGAGAAAGAAGAGTCAGTAAAATGAGCTAAGGAAAAAGCATGTGGTAAGGACCAGAGCTGGTGCATCAGGTGAGTTGACTTGGCATAGTCATGACCCTCTTGTCAAAGCCTCAGGAGTCTTGTCATCTAGTGATAGAGACCAGAGATGGTGCTAAACATCGTACAAGTGCACAGGAGGACAGACCCAACAGAATGCCCAAAGTGTCAATACTGCTGAGGTTGAGAAACCCTCTTCCTCTATCCACTAGATGTTAATGAATCTCTAAATTATTTAATTATGCATTTATTTGTGTTGGTGCTTTTCTTTACAGGTTTCAAAAGCCAAATAACCCCTCATGGAATTCAGCTCAAGGTTTGAAGACTTCCTAGCTTGTCCTATGGACCTCAACACCAAGAACTACAAATTGCAAATTTAATAGGTCATTTTGTATCAAAAGGTCAATTATGAAGCACCTAGAATTTTTCAATTATACGAATATATTCTCTGGGTTCTGCTGTGGCCCAGACAGTGTTAACTTTTTTTTTTCTATTGTGGGTTTTGATTTCCCCCCCCGAAATTGGTTTTATTTGATGTACCCAAGTCTTACGTTTCTCAATAAAGGAAAAAAAATCTCCATAAAACTGCCTCTGTCTCTGACCACAGTTGTACTCTATGAATTCCAGTTTTCACTGGAAGTAACTTTAGGATATGTCTTGGTTCCAATGATAGCTTATTCTTTCTTGACTTGAAGCTGACAGTTTAAGGTTAGCAACATATATAGAACTGTTAAAACATCCTGTCCCAGGGCATTCTGTTATAATATGGTTGTTATATTAATCCCCTTTAACTTACAGGGGACAGAGATCTGATGTGGTCAGGGCAGAGTGGGGTTGGCACACTCCCCAAGGACCAATGATGGCTTATTCTTTCTTGACTTGAAGCTGACAATTTAAGGTTAGCAAGATATATAGAACTGTTAAACATCCTGTCTCAGGGCATTCTGTTACAGTATGGTTGTTATATTAATCTCCTTTAACTTACCGGGAACAGAGATCTGATGTGGTCAGGGCAGAGTGGGGTTTGCACACTCCCCAAGGACATAGGGTGAGATCTGCAGATCCCAGCTGGTTAGTTGAGCCCTGTCCTTCCCTTCCTGATCTCAGTTGGGGTTTGTCCTGTCCCCTCTATCTTCCTGCAGTCAGTTTATGCTGCATGTGATTCAGCAGATCCAGTTGCCCAGATTGTGCAACCAAGGTTTTCCCTGGCAGTGGGAAAATGTTTGGGAGATCTCTGATTATAGCAAATGGTGAAGTCTTCAGTGTTTGTGATTCCTTTGATGCGCAACGTGACTGTAAAATGACATCCTAAAGGCCAAGATCACATCCCTTTGCAGCCTACTTTCCCTGCGGCTCCAGCCTTGCTTTCCTTCCTGGAACTTTTGTGGTCCTTCTTTAGGCCCCCACCCAGGCAGTCCTTAGAATGTTCATCCCTCTTGGTGGGCTCCTTTTCCTTAAGATCTGGTGTCACCTTAAGAAATCTAAAGATGTACTTATTTCCTGACAGCCCCTTCTTTCCTTAATGCGATGCCGGATGGGGCGGGGGCACGATGCGGGCTTCCGGCGGAAGCGCTGAAAGCAAGATGGCGGCCGCTGAGAGGGTGCCCTATGCTGGCGTGGAGCAAGGCGGGGTCCTCGCGGGCAGTGCCAAGATTGAGCCGGGAGTGGGCAGAGCGGGAAGGGTGCAGACCAGTGGCCTCATGCATCCTGGGCCAGGTCTCCTGTAGGGCTTCACGCTCTCGACCTGTGAATGGTGCCCGCTAGCGCTGCCGAGATCCCTTTTCCTACCCCTTCCAACGCTGGACCCAGAGCGGTGGTTGCGATGTTACCGTGACCTCAACCCTCATTCCAAACTGGCGCCCGTTTGTTCCACAAACTCCATTAGCTCTGGCCCATTAGAGGAAGACGATCCCAGAATAGCTGGGAAATTATGAGAACAGCCTCACTGTGCGGGTTGGTGAGTGTTGTGATGCGGTTGTATGATGGACGGTGATGTTGAACGCCAGACTGAGGAATGATTTCTCCATCCGGAGAGGTGAGGGTAAACTTCCGGGATGCTCTGAGTCCAGAGATGGATTTGAAACATGCGAAGTTAACCAAGCAGCTAAGATGGGAGCTAGGCTGTTTCCTGAATGGAGACAAGCAGCAAGAGCCAAAACCCAGTGTCTGGCACTTGGGGGCAAATAGTTTGGCATTGGAGACAAGGAGAAAAGAGGCAAGAGGGTGGGACCTAGATTATGAAGGTCTTATATGCCATACTAAGAAATGCAGATTTTTTTCCTTTGGCCGTTGGACTGCTTGTGAAGAATAAAAACCAGAAGAATAATGTAATCATATTTGTATTTTCTTGGGATAATGGAGGAGAGAGAAAAAAGATGATCACGTTCAGGAAATTGTCACCATACCCAGGGGCAAAATGTAGGTCAGAGAGGGTGGGGGAGAGGAGTGTACCTCACAAGTGATTTTGTTATACCGAGTAGAGTATCGGGACCCCACCCTTCCTTTCCTCCCTGTGCTCATGTTAACAAGGTATTGGAGCAGCTGCATCAAAAGTGTGGAGACATTGATTCAGAATGCTCTTGGTGTCTTCAGAGGGAGTGAGGACAGAGTTCTTCGTGCTGCTTTTATTCCATTTGGAAACATCACAGGTATTCTGATTCCACTGTATTATGCAACAGGTGACACTGAAAAGTGTCTCTTATGTCAGATTCCCAATGCCAGGAAAAGAACTTAGGAAAAAATTTTGAGTCATGTGCATTCTGTGTATGGCTGGTATATAATGAAGTTCAGGGGGGTGTCTCTTTAGGTCAACATGACGGTGATCTTGGAGATGGAAAAGCAAGGTTCTGAGGACAGTAGGGCTAGGATGATGGTGTGGCTATGGGTTGAAATTTACAAAAATTAATCTGTTGGATTTGAGGGTAGACTTTCTAAGTTGGAACCATTTGGGGGCTTTGATTTCTGATCATTTAATATAAAAAAAAGTGTATAGTAAGAATCAGTAGGAGGATAGTCTTAGAAAAAAAAATTTTTTTTTTTGAGACAGAGACTCACTCTGTTGCCAGGCTGGAGTGCAGTGGCGCAATCTCTGCTCACTGCAACCTCCGCCTCCTGGGTTTAAGGGATGTGATTCTTCTGCCTCGGCCTCCCAAGTAGCTGGGACTACAGGCACGCACCACCACGCCCAGCTAATTTTTGTATTTTTAGTAAGACAGGGTTTCACCATGTTGGCCAGGATGGTGTTGATTTCTTAACCTCATGATCCGCCCACCTTGGCCTCCCAAAGTGCCGGGATTACAGGTGTGAGCCACCGTACCCAGTTTTAGAGAAAAATGTTTAAGATTTGGCTCTTGTTTCACATCACCTACTGAATTGGTATACCCTACCTTACTTGTGCACCTGTACTCCCTTCTTGGCAGCTGTACTGTTAAATAGCAGAGGGCAGCAGGGAAGCCTAGCTTCAGCGGTGCGGCTTTGGCCTCTCTGCTTACTTGGTTAAGTTTTTCTTCAATTGGTATCACAGTTGCAGTGCAAGTTTCTATTTGATCTTTTTTTATTTTCTAGGTTAGGAATTTTAGACTCCGCTCTGCTACTAACTTTCTGTGTGGAAACAAACTCACTGAAACCAGTTCTTCAAATCTTTTTTTTTTTTTTTTTTTTTTTTTAAGATGAGGTTTCACCCTGATGGCCAGGCGGGTCTTGAACTCCTGGCCTCAGGTGATCCACCCACCTTGGCCTCCCAAAGTGCTAGGATTATAGGCATGAGCTACCCCACCCGGCCTCTTCAAATCTTTTTTTATTTTTTATTTTTTTTTTTTGAGACAGAGTCTCACTCTGTCACCCAGGCTAGAATACAGTGGTGTGATCTCAGCTCACTACAACTTCTGCCTTCTGGGTTCATGTGATTCTCCTGCCTAGGCCTCCCAAGTAGCTGGGACTACAGGCATGTGCCACCATGCCCGGCTAATTTTTTATTATATTATTTTTTTAGTAGAGACAGGGTTTCACTATGTTGGCCAGCCTGGTCTTGAACTCCTGACCTCATGATCTGCCTGCCTCAGCTTCCCAAAGTGCTAGGATTATAGGCATGAGCCACGGTGCCTGATTTTTTTTTTTTTTTTTTTTTTTTTTTGAGACGGAGTCTCTGTCATCCAAGAGTATGGTCTCAGCTCACTGCAACCTCCGCCTCCTGGGTTCAAGTGATTTTCTGGCCTCAGCCTCTTCAGTAGCTGGGACTACAAGTGTGTGCCACCATACCTGGCTAATTTTTTGATTTTTAGTAGAGACAGATTTTCACTGTGTTGGCCAGGCTAGTCTTGAACTCTTGACCTCATGATCCGCCCACCTTGACCTTCCAAAGTGCTGGGATTACAGGTGTGAGCCACCGCGCCTGGCCCCCATTTTTGTTGTTGTTTTTTTTAGAGATGGGATCTCGCTCTGTTACTCAGGCTGGAATGCAGTGTCGTTGATCATAGCTCAAGTGGTCTTCCTGCCTCAGCCTCCCAAAGTGCTGTGATTACAGGTGTGAGCCACCACACCAAGCCTCTTCATATCTTAAATAAAATAAGCATAGCGTCAGGAGCCCTATTATCCCTGAGTTTTATAAAGTAGTAATTCCTACTGCTCTTGATCTCCCCTAGCTAAAATAACTTTTTCCTGGGGACAAAGACTATGATGCTTCCTTCTTTAGTAGTCACTTGACTGAATGGTGAGGTTAATGCTCTATACACAATTAAAGCTCAATTGGAATTAATGACTATTAGAAAAACAACTTCTATTTCTGTAAGTTTTATAAACAAAGATCATTAAACTACTTGGAAGGCAACTTCAGATTTACATTCTGTAGTGGTGCAACTGAATTCTATTTTATTTTAATTTGAGATGGAATCTTGCTCTGTCACCAGGCTGGAGTGCAATGGCGCGATCTTGGCTCACTGCAGCCTCTGCCTCTTGGGTTCCAGTGAGTCTCTTGCCTCAGCCTCTCCAGTAGCTAGGACTACAGGCGTGTGCTACCATGCCTGGCTAATTTTTGACCTCAGGTGATCTGCCTGCCTTGGCCTCCCAAAGTGTTGGGATTACAGGTGTGAGCCACCGCACCCGGCCTGAATTTTGCAAAGTTTAAAGTCGGTTCATTGTTTAGCTATATTTACTTAAAATGAAATGACTTATTTCTGGATGCATTGCTGAATAAACCAAGAAAAATCTAAAAATTTGATTTTCATTTTGTAAATGACATCTGGATATGGCATGCTTCCTTCTATTGCTCACATATTAACAACCCATTTCTGCTTTTGCAGAAAAGCACCAAGGATTCTCTTTTGTTGAATTTGAGTTGGCAGCAGTAAGAAGTTTTCCTTTTAATGTTTGACTAGCGTCACTCTTGTCATTGATTACAAATGGTGTCAGTCTGTTTGGATGGATGTGGTAGTTTCCTTGAGCTGTCATAACAAATTACCACAAACTTGGGTGGCTTAAAACAACAGAAATTTATTATCTCACAGCTCTGGAGACTAGAAGTCCAAAATCAAGGTGTTGGCGGGGCCGTGCCCCCTCTGAAGGCTCTAAGGAAGACTCTTGCCTGGCCTTCCTGGCTTCTAGTGGCTCCTCACAATTCCTTGGCTTGTAGTATCACTTTAGTCTCTGCCTCTGTCTTCACATGACTTTATTCCTTGTATGTGTTTCTCTCTGTCTTCTCTTCTTACAAAGATACCAGTCTTGGGAGGCAGAGGCAGGTGGATCACCTGAGGTCAGGAGTTCAAGACCAGCCTGACCAACATGGAGAAACCCTGTCTCTAATAAAAATACACACAAAAAAATTAGCTGGGCATGGTGGTGCATGCCTGTAATCCCAGCTATTCAGGAGGCTGAGGCAGGAGAATCGCTTGAACCCTGGAGGCAGAGGTTGCGGTGAGCCGAGATCGTGCTGTTGTACTCCAGCCTGGGCAATGAAACTCTGTCTCAAAAAAATAATAATAAAATAAAAAAGATGCCAGTCATTGGATTTAAGGTCCATAACAATTCAGTATGACCTTATCTTAACTAATTACATCTGTGAAGACTCTACTTCTTTTAAGACAAGATCTTGCTTTGTCATCCAAGCTGGAGTGCAGTGGTGTGATTATAGCTCACTGCTGCCTCAAACTCCTGGGCTCAAATGCTCCTGCTGCCTCAGCCTCCCAAGTAGCTAGGACTATAGGTGCACACCACCATGCCTGCCTAATTTTTAAAATTTTTGTAGAGATGGGGGTCTCACTATATTGCCCAGGCTCATCTTCAGCTCCTAGCCTCAAACCATCCTCCTGCCTCAGCTTCCCAAAGCTTTGGGATTCTGAGGTTTAGGCAGACATGCGTTTTGGATGATGCTATTCAACCTACTATAGTGGCTCAGTAGTGGCTTTTGCAGAGAAACGGGAAGTTCTGGTTGAAGGATGGTCACCAGGCCTGGCTCAGAGTTCCCTTCCTGTCTTCAGAGTATAGAAGACAGGTCTTGCAGAGGCCTGAGCCCTCTGGCCTGGCATTGCTTGTTCCTGTTTTACTGTGTGTATTCTCCCTCTCCATCACCTGGGCACACATCCATACACCACCATCTCTAACAGGCAGTATACTCTTAGTAAAATACAGTCTAGGCAAGTAAGAGGAGAAATTGTGTCTTTTTTCGTGCTACTGAGTTCTTATTTGAACACGTAAGAAGAGTTGAACTATAGGCATGAACTTTTTCCTTGTATATTTTTGGCAGGATATTGCTGCAGCTGTCAACAGTGTGGTATGGCTGAGAAGCTTTGTTTTTTACTGAAGCTGTTATTTGGTGCTACTTTTTGGTGTAGGGAATGTGCCTATTGTGTTTCCAGTTTCCATAGTTTCTTTTTTTTTTTTTTTAAATATTTCTTCATTAAACCAAAAACAACAGTTTCCATACTTTCAAAGTTCTGTAGCAAGCACAGGGCATCATTATTTGAAATAATTCACTATGAACTGGCTACTTATAATAAGATTAATTCCTTTTCTTTTCTTCTTCTTTTTTTTTTTTTTTTTTTGAGACCTGAGTCTCGCTGTTTCACCTGGGCTGGAGTGCAATGGCCTGATCTCAGCTCACTGCAACCTCTGCCTCTCAGGTTTAAGCGATTCTCCTGCCTTAGCCTCCCGAGTAGCTGGGATTACAGGTACCCGCTACCAACCCGGCTACTTTTTGTATTTTTAGTAGAGATGGGGCTTCACCATGTTGGCCAGGCTGGTCTTGAACTCCTGACCTCAAATGATCTGCCTGCCTCAGCCTCCCAAAGTTCTGGGATTACAGAAAATTTAATTCTTAACCAGACATCCTTCTCATTTCACACTTGTGTAAATACCAACCACCTTTGTTGGCCAACCTTTTCTTGACCGTTTTGCAGAGGTCAGCAAACTCCAGCCTGTGGGCCAAATCATCACACAGTCTGGTTTTGGTATTTTTAAATTTTCTTTTCTTTTTATTTTTGACACAGTCTTGCTGTATTACCCAGACTGAAGTGGAGTGCGGTAGCATGATCTCGACTCATTACAACCTCCACCTCCCTGACTCAAGCAATCCTCCCACCTCTGCCTCCCAAGTAGCTAGGACTACAGGTGTGTGCTTCCATGCCTCGCTAGTTTTAGTATTTTTTTGTTTGTTTGTTTTGAGATGGAGTCTCACTCTGTTGCCCAGACAGGAGTACAGTGGCACGATCTCGGCTCATTGCAACCTCCGCCTCCTGGGTTCAAGCAATTCTCCTGTCTCAGCCTCCCGAGTAGCTGGGATTACAGGCACATGCCACCATGCCCAGCTAATCTTTGTATTTTTAGTAGAGATGGGGGAGTTCAACATGTTGGTCAGGCTGGGCTCGAACTCCTGACTTCATGATCCACCCTCCTCAGCCTCCCAAAGTGCTGGGATTACAGGCATGAACCACTGTGCCCGGCCAATCCATCTTTGTTTCTAAGAACAAAGGATATAGCTGTAATTATAACCTCATTCTTACTAAATTAAGGAATCTTTTTTCATAGAACTTTTAGTTCTCATGAAAAGGCCCAAAACAAACTTCTTTTGAAGTACCTGTTGTTCTTGGCTAATGAAATATTCTATACTTCATTCCATGTCCTTTGTTACGCCTTCATCAAACATGCCCCTTAGCAGTCAACAATACCATTTTTTCTCCAGTCCAAAGCCAATCTTGACTTTCTAAGGTGGACTCAGGTACTTGGTAACTGCATTTACCCTTATAATTTTAGAGAGTCCTGAACTCAAATCCAAAGATCTTGCCAGCACAGGCCTTCCTGTTTGTTGGTATTGAAGGAAGTGCATGGTAGCTCCAGGGCATTCTAGTGGTTAGCTTTGTGCTTAGCCTGCCTATGGGGTGTAGGCTCCCAGGCTTGGAATCACAAGCAGGTCTCAGGCCCCTGGGAAGTAAATGGAAGACTGCCAGGTATTCTTTCAACCTAACAGGTTTAAGCAGCTGAGTTGTATTTCAGTCTTTTCAGAATGAATCTGAGCTCTTTGGATGGATAATTTGTGTCATTTGGGCCAAACCAATGAGAGTTAAGGAAGTCTCTTCCAGACTGGGTGAGTAGGAGCAACTCACAGATTCCCTGTCATGTCCACAGCTTTGGCCTTGGCTGCCTTTTTTTTTTTTTTGGATAGAATCTTACTCTGTTGCTCAGGCTAGAGTGCAATGGTGCGATCACAGCTCACTGCAACCCCTGCCTTCCAGGTTCCATTGAGTCTTATGCCTCAGCCTCCCAAGTAGCTGGGATTACAGGCATGCACCACCACGCCCGGCTAATTTTTATATTTTTAGTAGAGACAGGGTTTCACTATGTTGGCAAGACTGGTCTCGGATCCACCTCCCAAGGTGTTGAGATTATAGGCGTGAGCCACCGTGCCTGGCCCTTGGCTGCATTTTTATCCCAGTCTTACTTCCTCTTGTAGTGATGGTGTGAACATCTTGTAGTGATGGTAGAGTGGTTTATAGTGGAGAAGAGAATGTAGCACCTCCATGGACATAACGAGTTTGAGATTCTTAGTAAAGGTGGAAGCACTGCCCCATGTGAAAGACTCTTCTGGACATAGTCACAGACTATGCCCTATCAGCCTTGACACAGGCTGGGACATTGCTTTTGGCTTGATTTAGTTCCTCCTCCTTATTCTCATTCACTTCTGTTAAGAGCTGGACTTAAGGCCTGACACTTCCCAGTGACAGCTTTTCTTGTCTTGTTCTGAGAGGGAACTTCTGACTATGAAAGCTATCTAGTGAGCCCACTTTGTTGGCTAAAGCAGTGAAGAACTGAACATAGCTAATTAGCTATTGGCCGATGGCTTGAATTTCTTTTTTTTTTTGAGACGGAGTCTCGCTCTGTCACCAGGCTGGAGTGCAGTGGCGCAATCTCGGCTCACTGCAACCTCGGCTCACTGCAACCCCTGCCTCCTGGGTTCAAGTGATTCTTCCGCCTCAGCCTCCCGAGTAGGTGGGACCACAGGCGCGTGCCACCATGCCCGGCTAATTTTTGTATTTTTAGTAGAGACGGGGTTTCACCATGTTGGCCAGGATGGTCTCGATCTCTTGACCTCGTGATCCGCCCACCTCGGCCTCCCAAAGTGCTCGGATTATAGGCGTGAGCCACCACGCCCGGCCCTTGAATTTCTTAACGTTCGTTTGATTCCATCCTTTCAGTTTGGTCAGATGAAGACTGGGTGGAGAAGTTTGCTGGGAAGAAGATGAAAAGAAAGATGGTTCAGAACCTCTCTAAGTGGAAAGCCAAGAGGTGAGAATGAAAGTTCATGCTTCCAGAGGAGAAGCTGCTGCTTTCCACCCAGGGAACTGAGGTGAGTGGTGTTGGATGAATTGAAAGAAGAAGTTTTAGATTTCTTATCTAGGCGAGAAGTACCTTATGTGGGCGCAGGTATTTGTGATTGCTGCTGAGCGAGGCGAATGTCTGAGATGAGAAAGGGTGGTGAGTACTCCCCATCACTGGCATCCACTGTCCTCCTAGTCTTTGGCAGCAGGCCCACTGTCTTACTATTCCTGCCCTGATTTCAAGGGGGCAGAATCATGTAGAGGCCCCTTCCCCTCAGTCAGTATGCAGGCACAAGGCTCTCCCGCCCTCTGTACTTGCTCCTGCTTCTCCATTGATCATCCTGACTGTTGCTTCCCAGGATAACTTAGGGGCTCCTCCTCCTCTGTCCACCCTTTGAGCAGTGATATTTCCCTGAATTCCTTTCTTAGCCCCAGCTCCTCTCTCTTCATTATCCTTGTGCCATGTCAGCCACTTCTATCGCCTAAGATTATAACGATCATTCATTGTCCAGATCATAATCTGACCTCTGTCCCTAGCCCTGACCTTTCACATGTTTCTGTCTGAATGTCTTATAGGCACCATAAATAAAGCATATCCCAAACGGGTTTCATCACCTTTCACTCTAGTCTTCCTTTATGGCCAATCTTGGTTCACTTTGCTGTCTTCAACATAGTCACACCCAAAACAGATTCCCCAGTCCCAGCTTAGACCCCTCACTATATTTCATACCTAATGCATTGCCATACCCTGCTAATTTTATCTTTTAAATCTTGCATTTCTCTTCTCCAGTTTTTTTTCTGCCACTATTGTCTTTGCTGAGGCCTTATCCTCTCTCCTGTGAATAATTGGAGTAGCTTCCTAACTGGTCTACCTGCCCCAGGCCTGCTCTCCTCCTGTCCTTAGCAGCCAGAGGGAGCTTTCTGAAGGGCTGATCTGACTATACCACTCTCCTCAAGCATTCTAGGGACTCCCCTCATTTATAGGATTGACTCTAGCCTCTATCAAAAGGGACGGAAGGCCTCTCTATGTTCTGACCCCTGCTTATCTCTCCACATTTTATCCCCACTTTATATTCTAGGAAACAAGAGTTTGTAGATACCTGTAAATCTCTGTGTTTTGGAGTAAGTCATTCCTCTGCATGCAGTGTCCTTTCCAACTTATTTAATGTGGCTAATGCCTGCTCATTTCTCATAGCTTAGCCCATTTACTGCCTTCTCCAGGAAGCTTTTCTGAATACTGCAGAGAGTGAGGCAAATATCACTCTGGGCTCCCATGGCCTCTGGGTTCCTCTGGCACCCTCTGTCCTGGCATTATATTGAAATGTGATTATATAGAAATGTGACTGCATTATATTGAAATTACTTATTTAACAAATGTCTAAATATTGCTTACTGTATGCCAGGCACTGTTCCAAGTGCTCTACTAATATTTTATTTTTTTATTTATTTTGAGACGGAGTTTCATTCTCGTTGCCCAGGCTGGAGTGCAATGGCACAGTCTCGGCTCATCGCAACCTCCGCCTCCCAGGTTCAAGTGATTCTCTTGCCTCAGCCCCCTGAGTAGCTGGGAATACAGGCATGCGCCACCATGCCCAGCTAATTTTGTACATTTAGTAGAGACGGGATTTCTCCATGTTGGTCAGGCTGGTCTCCCGACCTCAGGTGATCCACTCGCCTAGGCCTCCCAGAGTGCTGGAATTACAGGCATGAGCTACCATGCCGGGCCGATAAGTACTGTTGTTATCCCTAGTTCTAGGTGAGGAACCTCTGGAGCACAGTGAGGTCGGTACCTTGTCCAGTGTTGCACAGTTCATAAGTGGTGGAGCTGAGGTCTGAACTAAGGCTGTAGAGCTCCAGGATCTGTGTGCCTCTTATATTGTGGATATCCCTCCCCCAGTGGCTAGCCAATCCTCAAGGGCAGGGGCCATATCTATCTAACCGCCTATCTATTTATTTTTTATTTTTTGAGTCAGGGTCTTGCTCTGTTGGCTAGGCTGGAGCGCAGTGGTGCCATCACAGTTCACTGCAGCCTTGACCTCCCAGGCTCAAGTGATCCTCCTGCTCTAGCCTCTCAAGTAGTTGAAAGTACAGGCATACCACCATACCCAGCTAAATTTTTCATTTTTTATTTTGTAGAGACAGGGTCTCATTTTGTTGCCCAGATTGATCTCAGATCTCCTGGGCTCAATCATTCCTCTTGCCTTGGCCTCCCAAAGTGCTGGGATTATAGAGTGAGCCACCCACCCAACTATATCTATTTATTTAAGAATCCCAGTACTTGGCCTGATAGCTCAATACCTGTATGTTGAACTATTAATTCAAACTACAAAGAGGTCAAAAACAATAGAGTTTTCTCTACCTCACAAATGGGAGGGTTTGTATTGAATGTTGTATTTCTCCTCTAGCCAATCTTATCTTGGAGCACAAAGCAAAATGACCCAGCCTCCTCCACTATCTTCTGAGCACTTAGGCCTGAGCAAGAGGGCTGCCACCTTGCTTTTATGTAGCCAGCCCGAGGATGTACAGGGACAAGCATAGAGGGAGGAGGTGGTGGGTCATGGATGGCTTCGTTTAATTGGAAGACAGTGGGCAGATTGGAACTGGCATTTGAAGATTTGAGAGTTGTTGATCATAGGCCAGAAAAGTGCTGTTCTGTGACTGCGGGGCAGGAGGAGGAAACTGATACTTCTGAGGGTGAGCTGAGGAGATAACATACTCATGTGTGGGGCTCAGGTTAGCTAGTGCTGAGGTCTCCTGTTGCTGGGCATCCAGCTGGTGCTATGGCCGTGGCTCCTGTCTCCTGCAGCCCTGTCAGGGCCCAAGGCCTTCCCCGTCAGCACTTGCTCCAGCCGGCTCACTGGAGCTGTGTTCTGGGTGGATGTGTAGAATACTCAGCTCCTATTTGGGATGTCAGGGAGCTCTCTGTAACAAGCAATTTCTTCTGCACCTAGGGAGAGCCTGCTATTAAAAAGGCCCGGTCAAATCCTCAGGTGTACATGGACATCAAGATTGGGAACAAGCCGGCCGGCCGCATCCAGATGCTCCTGCGTTCCGACGTCGTGCCCATGACAGCAGGTGAGCAGGGCGCTGGGGTGAGGACGGTGGTGGCTGAGCGGGATGGAGAGGAAGCTACCTGGAGTCCTGGGCCCTTAACACTTTGCATCTGAGGCATCTCAGATCCCAGCATCTAGTAACAAATGAGGCACAGAGGCATTTTTGAAGCTCTATAAAGGCTTAGAGCCATTAGAAAGAGTAGGTAACTAAAAGTTATAAACAGTTTTATCCTCTGGTTTGGTTTTATTGTTTTGTGGGTTTTTTTGTAATTTTATTTGGATATATTTTCAAACTTACAGATATATAGAATAAGAATTCTGTAAGAATATTTCAATGGGCCAGGTGCAATGGCTCGCAGCTGTAGTCTCAGCACTTTGGGAGGCCATGGTGGGAGGATCACTTGAGTCCAGAAGTTTGAGATCAGCCTGGGCAACACAGCAAGATGCCATCTCTACAAAAAATACAACATCAGACAGGTATAGTGGCATGTGCCTATAGTTCCAGCTATTTGAGAGGCTGAGACAGGAGGATCACTTGAGCCCAGGAGGTTGAGGCTGCAGTGAGCCAACATTGCACCACTGCACACCAGTCTGGGCAACAGAGCAAGGCCTTGGCAGAAAAAAAAAAAAAAGAATATTTAAAGGAACTCTCATGTATCCTTTACCTACTCATTAATTTCCTTTTTGTGCCCTGTATGCTTTATCATTTTTTTATGTACATTGTACACAGTTGCATATATGTATTTTTCCCCTGTTCCCCTTGAGAATTGAAGACCATGCATCTTGACTCGTAAATACTTCAGTATATATTTCCTAAGAACCAGAATATTCCCTCGCATAATAGAGCACAACTATCAAAATTATAAAATGTGACATCGAGTGCTTTGATGAGCCATATTCAGGTTTATCACTTGTCCCAGCATCGCTCTTTATAGTAACTTTTCTTCTCTGACAAGGATCCCACATTGATTTAGTTGTTGAGTCTCTTTAGTCTCTTTTTTTCTTTTGTTGAGACGGAGTCTCACATTATCACCCGGGCCGGAGCGCAGTGGCGTGACCTCGGCTCACTGCAACCTCTGCCTCCCGGGTTCAAGCGATTCTCCTGCCTCAGCCTCTCGAGTAGCTGGGATTACAGGCGTCCACCATGCCTGGCTAATTGTATTTTTAGTAGAGACGGGGTTTCACTATGTTGGCCAGGCTGGTCTTGAACTCCTGACCTCATGATCCGCCCGCCTCAGCCTCCCAAAGTGCTGGAATTACAGGGGTGAGCCACTGTGCCCAGCCTAGTCTCCTTTTATTAGAAACAGTTTGTTAATTTCATTGTCTTTTTTGATCTTGACATCTTTGAAGAGAATAGGCCAGTTGTGTTTAATAGTGCTTCTTAGTTTGTATTTGCCTAGTACTTCTTTACGATTAGATTGAGGTTATGTGTTTTGGCAACAGTAGCACAGAAGCAGTGCTGTTAGTGCATCGTATGAGGAAGTACATGATGTCAGTTCAGATGTTCGTGATGTTAACTTTGTTGACTTGGTCAAGCAGTTATTTGCCAAGTGTCTCCACTGGAAAAATGCTATTTTTTTTCTTTGAGACAGGGTTTAGTTCTGTTGTCCAGGCTGGAGTGCAGTGGTGTGATCACGGCTTGCTGCAGCTTCGACTTTTGAGGCTCAAGTGATCCTCCCAGCTCAGCCTCCAACATAGCTGGGACCACAGGCATGCTACACCATGCCCAGCCAATGTTTTATTCAGATGGAGGTTTCACTATGTTGCCTAACTAATTTTTGTATGTTTTTGTAGAGATGTTGGGGTTTTGCCATGTTGTCCAGTCTGATCTTGAACTGGACTCAAATGATTCTCTCATGTCAGTCTCCCAGAATGCTGGGATTACAGACATGAGCGACTGCACCCAGCCAGAAAAGTACTATTTTTAAGAGTATCAATCAAAAACTAAAATTTTTTCTTCTTACTATTTAGCCCATCTCCCAGAGGTAGTTACTATTGACAGTTGTGTTTTCCTTCTTTCTTAAATATTCATAATGACCTTTTTTACCCATAATATTTTTTTGTCTTAATCTAGCTTTTAAAAATGTTTATAAGTCATAATTACATATAGTTTAAAGAAAATTGTTCTATAATAAAACATTTTTCTGTTCCCCCAACATCATTTTTCTGCGCTGCTGGAGGCAACATTCATTTGGGCTTTTATTGGTATGTCTCTAAAAATATATTACTACTACTTAACTTTTTTCAGTTTTTGGCTGGTTTTGGTTAAGTTTTTTCTGGGAAACACCCATAGAGATTTGCATGCAGGAAGTTTATTGGAGAGTGATCTCAGGAACAACTCCCGCAGGAGATGAGGGAAGCAGATTGGGCAGACAGAATGATAGAACTGCCTGTAGTCACACAGATGCCCCAGCTGATCCCAGGGGGAGTTCTGGAGTGTGGATATCCCTTCAGAGTTGTCCTGAACTAAGGCCAGGGGATCAGGCCCTTGTGTCCTCCTGTGGACCAGTCACCAATTCTGGCTGATTCCTGGGAGTGGTGTGAACTTTGGTGAGGCAGCTCCCTTTGGCCAAGGGCATTTTCTGGGATGGGTCTCATCCTGGGGCTGGTGGTACCCAATACTCCTGGATGCTGACGGAATTGATGGTCGTGGTCTTGCAGGGGTTCTGATTGGCATACCCCAGCATCCGCTGTGCCCCTCCCATTGTATCTCTCGGATCCACTTGCTTCCTATAAGTTCACTTCACTTGAGGTCGGCTCCTTCAGGATTCTGGTTAGTCTCTTTTTTCTAGGGAAATTAGAGGAAAGATAGTGGGATGAACTCTGGTCCCCATTGTTGCTGTTGGTCCCAGAACTGCAACTGATACTCATCATCTTCCTCCTCTACTATCTTTTTTTTTTTTTTTTGAGATGGAGTCATGCTCTTGTTGCCCAGGCTGGAGTGCAATGGTGCAATCTTGGTTCACTGCAACCTCTGCCTCCCAGGTTCAGGTGATTCTCCTGCTTCAGCCTCCCAAGTAGCTGGGATTACAGGCGCCCACCACCATGCCTGGGTAATTTTCGTATTTTTAGTAGAAACGGGATTTCACCATGCTGGCCAGGCTGATCTCGAACTCCTGACCTCAGGTGATCCACCTGCCTTGGCCTCCCAGAGTGCTGGGATTACAGGCGTGAGCCACCATGCTTGGTGTCCCTCCTCTGTTATTCATTTTAGATGCCTGTCATCCTCACCTCAGCTGGCTCCTCTGCTCATCTAAATGGCTTAGCTGATGGGGTGACCTAGACCTTCGTCTGTGGGAATTTGAGCTCCTCGTCATTATATACCTTCTCATGTCATGGCTGCCTATTACAATTGGGCAGGGGAGTCCCAAATTTTTTTCAGTTGTCCTAAGACCAGTTTATAGAAAGTTCATCTTTGCCCCAGTGATTTAAGATGCCAAGCTTTGTGAAATACTTAATTCCTTTCTTTATATACATTATTTTAATAGAGACAAGGGCTTGCCACGCTGTCCAGGCTGGTCTCCAACTCCTGTGCTCTGGCAGTCCTCCTGCCTTAGCCTCCCCAAGTACTGAAATTACAGATATAGGCCACCATGCCCAGCTGAAATGCTGAATTTCCATACATATCTGGGTCTATTCTGGACTTTCTCTTCTGTTCTCCTAATCTGTTCAATCTATTTGTGTGCCACTTGCACACTTAAGCATTTAGTTTAAATAAAGGTACTTTGTACCTTTTTAGATTGGGAGAGTTGGAGTTTGGGCCCCCACACAGGTGGGCTGCAGAAATGTGTCCTCCCTTGGAATCAGGAGGGCGACCTCCTGCCCTCACAGCCTCTCATGGGCTGCAAGCAGGGGCCCTGGGGCTGAGCTGCATGGAGTCACCTTTTGTTGACTGCAATAAGGAAACTGAGGCTGGAGTGCAGTGGCTCAAATGTGGCTCACTGCAGCCTCAACCTCCTGAGATTAAGAGAGCCTCCCACCACAGCCTCCCAGTAGCTGGGACTATAGGTGCATGCCACCATGCAACTATTTTTTTTTTTTTTTTAGACAGAGTCTGGCTCTGCTGCCCAGGCTGGAGTGCAGTAGCATGAACTTGGCTCACTGCAGCCTCTGCCTCCTGGGTTCAAGCGATTCTCCTGCTTCAGCTTCCCGAGTAGCTGAAATTACAGGTGTGCATCACCACACCCAGCTAATTTCTATATTTTTAGTAGAGATGGGATATCACCATATTGGCTAGGCTGGTCTCGAACTGCCGACCTCAGGTGATCTACCCACCTTGGCCTCCCAAAGTGCTGGGATTATAGGTATGAGCCACTGTGCCTGGGACCCAACTAATTATTTTTATTTTTGTAGATATAGTGTGTTACAGAGAGCTGGAGTTTTAATCATCTAGTTATAGTCTTACCTCAGCACTTTTCCCTTTCTCAACCCCATTTTCACTATCTGTGCACCCATCTAAAGGACTTGGTTTCAAGGGAAGCAGCTTTCACCGCATCATCCCCCAGTTCGTGTGCCAGGGCAGTGATTTCACAAACCACAGCAGCACCAGGGGCAAGTCCATGGACAAGAAGAAATTTGATGATGAAAACTTTATCTTCAAACACACTGGACCAGGTAGGAACCACTCAGCATGTGGTGACAAGGGAGGCTAGGCGAGGGTGAGCTGGCCATGCAGGATAGAAGAATGAGCCATAGTTCCGGCTGAGAAACAGAGTCTGGAGGAGACCCAGACGCCAACACAGGAGGACCGTTCAGCTTTGCTAGGGTGGAGTTAGCTCTGGGCTTTGGAAAGCTTTTTTGTTTTTTATTTTGGCTTATTTCAGTTCCCATTTGTCTCCTTTTAAAAGAGGAAGAAGCATAGGCCCCTGGGTCTGCTCCTACAGTGGTGTCTTGTTATTGTTTTTGTAACTCTTTGCTTTATGTAATATCAAGCTCACAGAAGAGTTACAAGAATAGCACGATGAACCCCATACACCTTTGCTGGCATTCACTTAGGTTTACCAGTTGTTTATATTGGTGAACATCATTTCCTGTTTATTCTCCTTCTATGTATATTTATAGACAGTGTGTATTCTTTTTTTTTAAGATGGAGTCTTGCTCTGTCCGCCAGGCTGGAGTGCAGTGGTGTGATCTCGGCCTGCTGCAACCTCCGACTACCTGGTTCAAGCGATTCTCCTGCCTCAGCCTCCCTAGTAGCTGGGATTACAAGCACCCACCACCACGCCCAGTTAATTTTTGTATTTTTAGTAGAGCTGGGGTGGAACTGTTGGTCAAGATGGTCTCGATCTCCTGACCATCATCTCCTGTAGCTAGGACTACAGGTGCGTGCCATCACACCCGGTTAATTTTTTTTTTTTTTGTAGTTTTAGTAGAGACGGGGTTTCAGTGTGTTAGCCAGGATGATCTTGATCTCCTGACCTAGTGATCTGCCTGCCTCGGCCTCCCAAAGTGCTGGGATTACAGGCATGAGCCACTGTGCCCGGCCTGACAGTAAATATTTTTTTAGACCCATTTGGGAGTAAGTAGGAGTGTTCATGTTCCTCTTCCACTAAATACTAATACTTCAGCATCTATTTCATGAGAAACAGAATATTTTTAATATTACCAGGACATAGTTATCAAAATCAGAAAACAAACACTGCTTCAATACTATTCTGTCATCTGCAGTGCCTATTCAGATTTCCTCATGTGACACCACATCATCCTTTTGGAGGTTTTTGTGGTTGGCACATGTCCTGGACTCATGGATGCTCTGCCCATCCACCCACGCCACACTGCCCTATTGCCTCACTCACATCCCACATGCCGTCGCTGGATGCACTCTTCTTCCTCTTGCCAAGGAGCCCGCTGCCTCTCTTGTGCTCCTTTTACCTAGTGCAGAACTCTGTCTGCTGGAGGGGAACCTGAGCTGTCTGGTCCCCCTCGAGTTGAGGAGCTCAGATCTTAAGGGCACCTTAAGCAATGCCCAGTGGTCCTCCCAGATTTCTGAAGGTACTTGTCATCCGTGATCTGAAGGGAAAACACACCTTTTCTTCACTCCTCAGCCCTCCAGCATTGCCTCATACACTCTGCCTCTCAGCTAATGGTGTCACTTACTTACAGAAACAATCAGAGGAGAACTAGTCTTCCTACGGCCACATCTCCTCCCCTGACTGCATCGTTCTCTCCTGCCTGGCCTGCTTGCCTTCCTGTAACAGTGGTGACCTCCCTTTTCTCTCCTTTTGCCCCATGGTGTCTTCTCCTCAGTCTCTTCCCTTGTCTCTTCTTTCTCCCAGTCTCTAAATTTTTGGAGGGACCCAGTGCTCACCATGGCTTTTTTTTTTTTAATCTGTATTCGCTCTTTACCTTAATAGTTCTCACCCTTTTAGCCTAGCACCTGCCTCTTATAGCTCATCTGTGCCGAGATGGAAGTGACAGCTTTACACCCTTCCAGTGAGTGCCTAATTAAAAACATGGTATTGGCTGGGTGCAGTGGCTCACCTCTGTTATCCCAGCACTTTGGGTGGTCCAGGTGAGAGGATTGCTTGAGCCCAGGAGTTTGAGACCAGGCTGGACAACATGGCAAGACCCCATCTCTACAAAAAATACAAAAATCAGCCAGGCGTGGTGGCACACACCTGTAGTCCCAGCTACTTGGGAGGCTGAGGTGGGAGGATGGCTTAAGCTTGAGAGGCAGAGGTTGCAGTGAGCCAAGATTGTACCGTTTGCACTCCAGCCTGGGTGACAGAGCAAGACTCTGTCTCGAACAAAAAACCCCATAGTATTATGCCATGGTTGTAATATAAAGGGAAATTAAAGGAAAATAATTTGTAATAACATAATATGCATTTCAGTATTCAAATGCTTTTACACAACTACATGTATAAAATACTTGAACATGTGTACTTCTGCCTAGAGCAGCAATCAGCAGTGTGGACTGATTCAGGTGTGTTGTTTTGGCAGAATCAAAGTAACATAAAATTTTGAAATAGTAAAAATCTCTTGGTAAAATTCTGAACAAAAAGAAATGAAATGTGACAGGATGGGTTGATTTATGGAAAAATTTGATACAACAAAATAATTCTTTGGATTTATGTGGAAAATAGAGTTAAGTTCTAGGCTCAGATCATTATAAATAGACTTTTCTTTTCTTTCTTTCTTTTTTTTTTTTTTGAGACAGAGTCTTGCTCTCTTGCCAGGCACCAGGCTGGAGTGCAGTGGTGTGATCTCCACTCACTGCAACCTCCACCTCCTGGGTTCAAGCAGTTCTCCTGCCTCAGCCTCCCAAGTAGCTGGGACTACAGGCGTGCGCCACCATGTGCTAATTTTTGTATTTTAGTAGACACAGCGTTTCACCATGTTGGCCAAGATGGTCTCAATCTCTTGACCTCATGATCCACTCGCCTAGGCCTCCCAAAGTGCTGGGATTACAGGTGTGAGCCACTGCGCCTGGCCATGAATAGAGTTTTCTTATTTACATGAATGTTATGCAGGGTTTTTAAAAATCCAGGATTTAGAATGACTCTTCATTAGGTGGGAGATTGCAGGACATCTAGAGTCCCTCCCTATCTCTTCCTTCTAATGCCAGTAGTACCCTATACTGACCACCAAAAATAGACTGCAATTTCTCGTAGCCCCTAGAGGGCAGTATGACACCAGTAAGAACCCATGCCCTGGGCAATCACACCGGGTCCCAGGACTTTCAGTGAAATCACTGAGTAAAGCTTGTCCACATGGGTCTCCATGCTGATGGCTTCCTGAGCTGCAGAATCCTATCCAACTACCTACCTGTCACCTTTGCTGGATATCCCACGAGCATCTCACACTTCACATGTCCAAAATGTGGCCTTGGCCTTCTCCCCTAAACCCTTCCTCCTCCTTTTCCCTGTTTCAATAAATGACTCCACCATCCACTTGGCTGCTTGGTCAGAAACTTGGAAGTCATCATGGACTCCTGCCTCACCTGCAGGTCACATTTATCTGGCTTCAAGTCATCTCCTGGACCAGCCACTCTTCACCCATCCCCCCTACCACCAAGTCCTCCTGTTCCCAGCCTGGCTTCTTCACCCTCATAGTCTGATCTTCACCTGGCAGACAGAGTGATTGTTTTATTTGTTTTTTTCCCCCAAGTTGGAGTCTTGCCCTGTCACCCAGGCTGGGGTACAGTGGTGCAATCTCGGCTCACTGCAACCTCTGCCTCCCGGGTTCAAGTGATTCTTCTGCCTCAGCCTCCTGAATAGCTGGGATTACAGGCATTCACCACCATGCCCTGCTGATTATTGTATTCTCAGTAGAGATGGGGTTTCAGCATATTGGCCAGGCTGGTCTCGGAACTCCTGACCTCAGGTGATCCACCCACCTTGGCCTTCCAAAGTGCTGGGATTATAGATGTGAGTCACCGTGCCTGGTGCAGAGTGATTGTTTTTAATCATAAATCTGATCACATCATTTTCCTGCTGACCCATCCTGTGCTGTACGTGGGACCCTGTCCTACAGGGCTAACCCAACTTGGGTCCTGGCCCTTCTCTGTGCTCCTAGGATGTGCTGCCCCTCGCCCGCTGCATCCATAGGCAGTCTCGCTGTTCCCTCAGACATGCTGAGCTCACTTCTGCCTTGGCCTTTGCACATGCCCTTTTCTCTCCTGGAGTGTTCCTCCTCCACTGTCCAGATGGTTCACACCTACTGTCTTCAGATGCCATGCGTGTGTCCCCTCAACTGAGAGGCCCACCCTGACCTCTCCCTAAAATAGGCTTTCCTGCCATCTCACTCTTCTTTTTAATCAGCTTCATTTTTCTTCTTACGCTTATTACCTGTAATCGTGTTATACATTTAGTATTTTACTTATTTATTTTCAGTCTCCCTTTCTCCAGTGTCAGCCTCGTGAGGGCAGGGCTTAGGCTTTCTTTTTCACCATTGTATTCTGGAACAGTGTCTGGCACACAGCAAGCGTGCCATAAATATTTGAATATTTATTTTAAAAAGCTGTTAGTTGGGTGTGGTGGCTCATGCCTGCAATCCCAGCACTTTGGGAGGATGAAGCAGGCAGATTACCTGCGGTCAGGAGTTAGAAACCAGCCTGGCCAACATGGTAAACCTCATCTCTGCTAAAAATACAAAAAAATTAGCTGGGCATGGTGGTGAGCACCTGTAATCCTAGCTACTTGGGAGGCTGAGGCAGGAGAATTGCTTGAACCCGGGAGGTGGAGGTTGCAGTGAGCCAAGATTATACCACTGCACTCTAGCCTAGGTGACAGAGTGACTCTGTCTAAAAAAAAAAAACAAAAAAAAAACTGTCGACAGGCTGCTCTGTTATATGCCAGGCTTCCTGATTGACTCTGGGCATTGAGTGGAATGGGGCCCGATGCAGTGGCTTGTGCCTATAATCCCAGCACTTTAGGCCTAGACAGGCAGATTGCTTGGGATTGTTTGAGCCCTGCAGTTTGAAACCAGCCTGGGCAACATGGCGAAACCCTGTCTCTACAACAAATACAAAATTAGCTGGGTGTGGTGGTGTGCACCTGGTCACAGCTACTGAAGAGGCTGAGGTGGGAAAATTGCATGAACCTTGGAGGTTGAGGCTGCAGTGAGCTGTGATTGGGCCACAGCACTCCAGCCTGGATGAAGGAGTGAGATCATGTCTCAAAAAAAATGAAAAGGCCGGGCGCGATGGCTCACGCCTGTAATCCCAGCACTTTGGGAGGCCATGGTGGGCAGATCACGAGGTCAGGAAATTGAGATCATCCAGGCCAACATAGTGAAACCCCATCTCTACTAAAAATGTAAAAATTAGCCAGGCATGGTGGCGGGTGCTTGTAATCCCAGCTACTCAGGAGGCTGAGGCAGGGAATCACTTGAACTAGGGAGTTAGAGGTTGTAGTGAGCTGAGATCATGCCACTGCACTCCAGCCTGGTGACAGAGCAAAACTCTGTCTCAAAAAACAAACAAACCAAAAGAGTAGAATAGGCCAGCCACGGTGGCTCATGCCTGTAATCCCAGTACTTTGGGAGGCTGAGGCAGGCAGATCACAAGGTCAGGAGATCGAGACCATCCTGGCCAGCATGGTGAAAACCCAACTGTACTAAAAATACAAAAATTAGCTGGATGTGGTGATGTGCACCTGTAGTCTCACCTACTTGGGAGGCTGAGGCAGGAGAATCGCTTGAATCTGAGAGGTGGTAGTGAGCCCAGATCACACCACTACACACCAGCCTGGCGACAGAGCAAAACTCCGTCTCAAAAAAACAAAAGAGTAGAATGGGACATGGTCCCCAAATGAAGGAAGTACCCAGTCTGGAGGCCCAGCCATGAAGAGGGGGTTTCTCTTTGCCACAATGAGCTGTAGCTCCTTATCCTATGCCCCCAATCCCCTGCCAAACCCAGGTTTTTTTTTTTTGTTTTTTTTTTTGAGACAGTCTCACTCTGTCAACCAGGCTGGAGTGCAGTGGCGCAATCTCGGCTCACTGCAACCTCCGCCTTCTGGGTTCAAGCAGTTCTCCTGACTCAGCCTCCTGGGTAGCTGAGATTACAGGCATGTACCACCACACCCAGCTAATTTTTTTATTTTTAGTAGAGACAGGGTTTCACCATGTTGGTTAGGCTGGTCTCGAACTCCTGACCTCATGATCCACCCACCTCGGTCTCACAAGTGTTGGGATTACAGGCATGAGCCACTGCGCCTGGCCCAGGCTTTTTATTTGTTTGTTTCATTGTTTTTGATGAGACTGTCTTGCTCTTGTCACCCAGGCTGGAGTGCCATGGCATGATCTTGGCTTCCTGAAGCCTCAACCTCCTGGGCTCAAGTGATCCTCCTGCTTCAGCCTCCCAAGTAGCTGGGACTACAGGTATATACCACCAGAGCTGGCTAGGTTTAAACTTTTTGTAGAGACAGGATCTTTCTTTTTTTTTTTGAGACGGAGTCTTGCTGTGTTGCCAGGCTGGAGTGCAGTTGCACGATCTCTGCTCACTGCAACCTGTGCCTCCCAGGTTTAAGTGATGTGATTCTTCTGCCTCAGCCTCCCAAGTAGCTGGGACTACAGGCACGCACCACCACGCCCAGCTAATTTTTGTATTTTTAGTAGAGACGGGGTTTCACCATGTGGGCCAGGATGGTCTCGATCTCTTGACCTTGTTATCTGTCCGCCTCAGCCTCCCAAGGTGCTGGGATTACAGGTGTGAGCCACCGTGCCCGGCTGAGATGAGATCTTTCTATGTTGCCCAGGCTGATCTTGTATTCCTGGGCTCAAGGGATCCTCCTGCCTTGGCCTGCCAAAGTGCTGGGATTACAGGCATGAGCCACGGTACCTGGCCCTAGGCCTTTTAGATTGAATTTAGACCATCACCTCCTTCAGAAAGCCTTCATCATGAGTGTATGAGTGTCTCTTTCTTTTTCACAAACACTTAGGTGACTCTAGTGCTCCCATTCTATGTACAAATGTCTCTGTCACTGGGCTTTGCCATTGTGTAGCATAATTATCTTTTTTTAAAACAGCTTTAGTGGGATATTATTTACATACCATCCAGTTTACTCATTTAAAGTACACATTTTAATGGTTTTTAATGTATTCACAGAGTTGTGCAGCCATCACCACAAATAATTTTAGAACATTTCATCACCCCAAAAGGGAACTTTATACTCTTTAGCAGTTGCTCCCTATCCTGTTGGCCCCCTGCCCTGGGAAACCCCAATTTACTTTTTGTCTCTGTGGATTTTCCCATTCTAGGCATTTAATATAAATGGAATCATATATAGGCTTTTGTGAGTGTCTTCTTTCACTTAGCATAATGTTTTCAGGGTTTATCCATGATGTAGCATGTATCAGCCTATCATTCCTTTTTAGTGCTAATTAATATCCACTGCCTATACCCCACATTTGTTTATCCATTCATAAGCTGATGGATTGTTTCTACTTTTTGGCTACTATGAATAATGCCACTATGAACATTCATATACAATTTTTTTTTTTTTTGAGATGGAGTCTTGCTCTGTTGCCCAGGCTGGAGTGCAGTAGTATGATCTTGGCTCACTACAACCGCCGCCTCCCAGGTTCAAGCAGTTCTCCTGCTTCAGCCTCCTGAGGAGCTGAGATTACGGGCACATGCCACCACACCCAGCTTGCTTTTTTTTTTTTTTTGTAGTTTTAGTAGACGGGGTTTCACTATGTTGGTCAGACTGGTCTTGAGCTCCTGACCTGGTGATTTGCCTACCTTTGCCTCCCAAAGTGCTGGGATTACAGGTGTGAGGCACCTCGCCTAGCTACATGCAAATTTTTGTGCAGACAAGTGTTTTCATTTCTCTTTGATATAGCCATAGAATTGGAAATGCTGGGTTATATAACTCTACTTTTTTTTTTTTTTTGAGACTGAGTCTCACTCCAAAGTGCAGTGGCACGAACTCAGCTCACTGCAACCACCACCTCCCCAGTTCAAGCAATTCTCCTGCCTCAGCCTCCCTAGTAACTGGGATTACAGGCATGTGCCACCACACCTGGCTAATTTTTGTATTTTTAATAGAGATGGGGTTTCACCAGGATGGTCAAGGTGTTCTTGAACTCCTAGCCTCAAGTGATCCACCCAAAACGCTGAGATTATAGTCATGAGCCACTGTGTCTGGCTGATAACTATTTTTAATGTTTTGAGAAACGACCAGACTGTTTGAAGTGGCTGTACCATTTTGCATTCTTAATGACGTTGTATGATGTTTCTGATTCCTCTGTATCCTTACCAAGACTTGTGATTATCCTTGTCCTTCTTTTGTTATTAGACCTATCCTAGTGATGTGAAGTAATATCTCATTGTGGTTTTGGTTGGCATTTCCCTGCTAGTTAATGATGTTGAGCATCTTTTCATATGTTTATTAGCCTTCTGTATATCTTCTTTGGAAAAATGTCAATTCAGATCCTTTACCCATTTTTAATTGGATTCTTTGCCTTTCCATTATTAAGAATTCTTTTGTTTTTTGTTTTTTGAGACAAGTTCTCTCTCTGTCACCCAGGCTGGAGTGCAGTGATGCGATCACAGCTCATTGCAGGCTTGACCCCCCTGGGCTCAAGTGATCCTGCTGTCTCAGCCTTTTGAATAGCTGGACTACAGGTGCATGCCACCAGGCCCAGTAGAGACAAGGTCTCCCTGTGTTGCCCAGGCTTGCCTCAAGTGATCCGCCTGCCTTCACTTCTCAAAGTGCTGGGATTACAGGCAGGAGTCACCACACCCGGCCAAATGAAGTCATGATTCCTTCTTTTTTTATTTTTATAGTGACAGGGTCTTGCTCTATCAACCAGACTGGAGTGCAGTGGCACAGTCACGGCTTGCTGCAGCCTCAAATTCCTGGGCTCACGTGATCCTTCTGTCTCAGTCTCCTAAGTAGCTGGAACTACAGGCATGTACCACAATGCCTGGCTAATTTTTTCTTATTTTTTATAGAGATGGGGTCTCACTATGTTGCCCAGGCTGACCCCAAACTCCTAACCTCAAGTGATCCACCTGCTTCAGCCTCCCAAAGTGCTGGGATTACAGGCGTGAGTTGTCCCACCCAGCCTTTTCTCTCATTCTGTGGGTTGTCTTTTCACTGTTTTGATGGCATCTTTGAAGCACAAAATATTTTAATTTTGATAAAGTCTAATTTATCTTCTTTGTCACTTTTGGTCTAGTGATTATGAAGATTTACTCCTATATTTTCTATTAAGTATTTTATGGTTTTCTCTCCTACATTTAAGCCTTTGCTCCATTTGGAGTTAATTTTTGTGTCTAGTGTGAGGAAAGTGGTCCAGTGTTACTCTTTTGCATGTGGATTTTTAGTCGTCCTGGCACCATTTGTTGAAGAAGCTGGTTTTTTCCTGTTTAATTGTCTTAGTATCCTTGGTGAATATAGTTGACCATAAATGTAAGGGTTTCTTCTGGATTCTAAATTAAATTTTGTTGATCTATATGTCTGTCATTAGGCCATTACTACTCTGTCTTAAATTCTGTACCTTTGTAGTAAGTTTTTAATTCTGGAAATGCTAGTCTTCCAACTTTGTTTTTCCTTTCAAGATTGTTTTGGTTATCCTGAGTCTCTTACATTTCTTATGAATTTTGGGATAAGCTCTTGTCAATTTCTACAAAAAAAGCCAGCTAGGATTTTAATACAGATTACGCTGAATGTGTAGATCAATTTGGGAGTATTGTCATCTTAAATATATTAAGTCTTCTAATCCATGAACTTAGGATATCTTTTCATTTATTTAGGTCTTCTTCAGTGTTTTTCAATAATGTTCTGTGGTTTTCTTTTCTTTTCTTTTTTTTTAATTGGAATGAGGTCTTTCTGTGTTATCCAGGCTGGTCTTTAACTCCTGGGCTCAAGGAATCCTCCTCCTTATCCCCACAAAATGCTGGGATTTTAAGTGTAAGCCACCATGCCTAGCAAGTAAGAATTATTTAAATATTCTGGATACAGGTCTCTTATCAGTTACATAATTTGCAAATAGTTTCTCTCTCTCTCTCTTTTTTTTTTTTTTTTTTTGATACATGGTCTCGCTCTGTTGCCCAGGCTGGAGTACAGTAGTGCAATCACAGCTCACTGCAGTCTGAAACTCCTATGCCCAAGTGGTCCCTATGTCTCTGCCTTACAATTAGCTGGAACTATAGGCACACACCACCACATCTGTCTAATTTTTAAAAATTTTTTGTACACAGCTGTGACTGCACCACTGCACTCCAGCCTGGACAACAGAGTGAGACCCTTCTAAAAAAATATGTATATATATAGCAATTATGTTTCTATACATTAGCAATTAACCTGAAAACAAAATTTAAAAAAATATATATTTACAATAGCATAAAAAAGAATAAAATATTTAGGAATAAGTTTAAAAGATCTATAAAGCTTATACTTTGAAAACCACAAAACAGTCCAGGCATGTGGTTTATACTCATAATTCTAGCACCTTGGGAGACTGAGGTGGGAAAATTGCTTGAGTCCAGGAGTCTGAGACTAGCCTGAGGCAACATAGTGAGACCTTATCTCTACAAAAATATATATAATCAATTGTATATTGATCTTGTATTCTGCAACATCGCTAAACTTGCTTATTAGTTCTAATAGTTTTTGTGGATTTTGTAGAATTTTCTCCATGCAAGACTGTGTCATTTGCAAATAGAAATAGCTTTACATTTTCCTTGCCGATTGGATGCCTTTTATTTCATTTTTTTTTCACCTAATTACCCTGGCTAGAACCTTCAGTACAATGTTGAATAGAAATATCAAGGGCAAATATCCTCATCTGGTTCCTGAACTTAGGGGGAAAGCATCTGGTCTTTCACCGTGTAGTTTTCTGTTGATACCTTTTATCAGATTGAGAAAGTTTCCCCTTCCATTCCTAGTTTATTGAGTTTTCATTATGAAAAGGTGTTTAATTTTGTCTAATGCTTTTTCTGTATCTGAGATGATTATGTGGTTTTTGTCTTTTATACTGTTGATATTTGTCTGTTACATCAATTGATTTGGGGATGTTAAACCAACCTTACATTCCTGTGATGAGTCCACATCTTTTTGGGGTGACTCTATGTCATTGGATTATGAGCTCCACCACTGTCAGGGCCAGTGTCCCCAGGGGCGGGTGGGGGTGGGTATCCCTAAGTCTCTCTATTCTGCTCCTCCATTCCCCTGAGTTCCCCTCTTCTATTCTATCTGCAAAGACAAGGACGGGAAGCCAAGGCAGAAGGTGATCATCGCAGCTGTGGGGAGTACATGTGGCACTCTCTTCTGCTCTCCGCTCTGCTCTTTCCTCTGCACATCCAGGAAGGAGCTGCTAGCCTCAGTGGAGGCAGCACCAAGGGTGCTCTGTTTGAAGCAAGCAGCATTTGTGGCATGAGGCCTGCCTCAGGGTCAGCTTGGAGCACCTCTGCAGGCACAGCATGGACTGTTCCCAAGTGCAGCTGTGGGCCCAGGAGCCAGTACAGGTGCTCCTTCACCAGCCACCACCATGGGCAGACTGTTTGTGGCCACAGGCGTTTTCTGGCATTTGCTGCCAGGTCTGCTGTGGGCCCACCAGTGTGGCTCCTGGATATTTTATTCTGTTTGGTTTGCTAAAATAAATCCTAGTTCTTATACTGCTGCCTGCCAGCCAGGTCCCAGGTGTTTTCAGAGGTTGCTGCTGGGACAGGTCTTAGCATCTCTGCTGCTGCTCTTCTCTTTTAGGCCAAGTCCCTTAGGGGATGCTCTCATCAGCCCATTGTGGGGCAGTAGAAGTCAAAGCCATATAAAAGTGCCTCTGTCTTCTCTCTCTGGTTGGTTACCATTTCTGCTGTCACACTTGCTGGTCTTGTGCCTGATGGGCACCTGTAATCAGTCTCATTGACCTGCACTCATTATGCACTCCCTGAACCAACAGAACTATATTACCAAGAAGCACCCAGGGCCCTTCTTCAGTCAGCGGATGTGCTTGGTGCTGGGGAGAAACAAGCAGGATGTGGGTCCTACCTCCTCCCTGACCCCAGGCCTACCTGGAAATTGCAGTGTGGTGCCATGGTGTGCAGCCCGTGCTAGGATGGCCTCTTACCTTGTACCAGTTTTGGGCCAGCCAGGCCACCTCATGGTATCTTTCAGGTGCTGAGGTTGAGCCCCATCAGTCTCCAGAAACCTCCCCCAGGGATGCCCACTGGCTCCCATGACACGTCCCAGGAGCTCTGTCTAATCAAGTTTTTTTTTTTTCTTTGCGAGATGGAATTTTGCTTTTGTCACCCAGGCTGGAGTGCAATGGCACAATCTTGGCTCACTGCAACCTCTGCCTCCTGGGTTCAAGGAATTCTCCTGCCTCAGCCTCCTGAGTAGTTGGGATTATAGGCACCTGCCACCATGCCCAGCTAATTTTTGTATTTTTAGTAGAGACGGGGTTTCGCTATGTTAGCCAGGCTGGTCTCGAACTCCTGACCTCAGGTGATCCACCTGCCTTGGCCTCCCAAAGTGCTGGCTGAATCAAGCCTTAATGTTGAGAATCCACCAGGGTGAGGGTGGTGGGGAAAGGAGAAGCCTATTGCCCTGGCCCCAGTGACCCCCGGCCAGCTCCACCTCTGGCACCCTGGGTGGGGCATCTCCCCCTTGATCAGCTTGGGCCTGCAGTGTTCCCAGCAGGCACTCTCACTCCTCAGTGTTGACGTCATGTTACTGGTGGTCAGTCATGGCTGTCAGGACAGGCAGCATTGAGGCCAGGATAAGGCCAGCTGCTCAGGGCTGCCATGAAGCCCAGGAGAGAAGAGGATGTCTATAAAGTGCTCAACATAGTGGGTTCTGGGGCTGGCCCGAGGTCCTGAGAGGGAGGACTGGTCCCACAGCCCTGTGAAACAAGGGAGGGCCTTATTGCTGTGCTTGCCTGATTACCCTGGGAAGGGTGGATCAAGGGACCAGCCAGAGAGGCCAGTGGGAGAGGAGCCTTCAGGTTTTCCCCAGAAGTTATCCCAGTGGGTCCACCTGTGACCCTTGTACTCTGAGGCCACCTGAGCCTCAAAGGTAAGGCGCTTGCCCCTGCTTGTGCCAAGTGCCACACAGAGGAGGAGAGGAGATTATTGGTCCGAGGATTCCAGACCAGTGGCCAGCCTCGTGGCCATGCGATCTGGTCACTGGGCTGCCTGCCGCCCTGGTCATGGGAGCCCCACCCCAGCCTCTGAGGAAGGGAACGCAAGACCAGATGTATGAGGGAGAAGCTAAAGCAGAACTCAAGGGCTGGAAGGCTGCTAACAATTATGTTTTCAAAGAACACTTAATAACAGAAACTTTCAAAATGTTTCATACATCGAATAAATCAGATCACCAAGCAGTGTACAGAGTAGGATCCTAACTTTATAAAATATCCTATGTCATATATAAAGAAAAATGTATATGTGCCAAGAAAAAAGACTGGAAGGAATTAGGAACAGTGGTTATCTCTGATTGATTATGGGTGTTGGTATTCTGGTTTTTGTTATTTTCTCTGTGATTGATTATGGGTATTGGTATGGTATTGGTATTCTGGTTTTTGTTATTTTCAAAATTTTCCCCAGCACACAGGTAGTTTTCTTACATGAGGAAAAACATTTGTTAAAAGTTGGGAGCGGCAGCTATTTGCTCAAGGCTTCCCAGTAAGGAAAGGAACCTGGATGAGAAAGCTCCCCCTTGACCTTCCCACAGGGGCAAAGTTAGGTGCCAGCCACAGTCACTACAGGGCCAGGGGAGGGCCACACACCAGCCACTTCCCCAGCAAAGACCCTCGTGCGTGGGTCACTGCCGGTTCAGACTCCTTCCACAAGCAGGTGAGGGTGCAGGGCCACACCTCATGCAAGAGATGACCATGTTTAGATTTTTGAGGAAAAGCACAGCTCTCGGGTAAGTACAGCAGTACTTCCAAGCACATTCTGGGAGGAGTGGGTTTTATGAAGAAGGCACACAAGGAAGGCCCAAATTTGCAAGTCCATTTAAAACGAGCCTGCTCACAATTGCTGTTTATTCCACAGGTCTGCACAGGCATGGCTCTATGTGTCCCATGGCACATTTGACCCTCATGGAGGCCTCAAAAGGGCAGGACCAGCACCCTCTTCTACAGAGGAAGGAGCGGGCACAGCAGGTATGTGATGTCGTCAAATTAACGAGGCAGAGGCTGGGTACAGTGGCTCACGCCTATAATCCTAGCACTTTGGGAGGCTGAGGCGGGAGGATTACTTGAGCTCAGGAGTCCAAGACTGGCCTGGGCAACATAGTGAGGCCTGGTCTCTACAAAAAAATACGAAAATTAGCCGGGTGTGGTGGCGTGTGCCTGGCGTCCTCGCGCCTCAGGCTGAGGTGGGAAGATTGCTTGAGCCCAGCAGGTCAAGGCTGCAGTGAGCCGTGATACAGCCACTGCACTCCAGCCTGCGCAACAAAAGACCCTGTCTCAAAAAAAAAAAAAAGGCAGAGCCAGGACTTGATGCCAGGTCGACTTGGTTCCAAAACCTGCCCTCTCCTTTTCACAGACCCCTTTCCTGTGAAATAATAGGGACTTTCTCTAAAGCACATCTCCCAGGTCCCTACGTAAAGACAAAGAAACAGGACTTTGCACACTCGGCTGGTCTCAGGGCCAGCCCTGCGCTGCAGTGTGAAGATGGCCAGTGGGGTGGGGGAGCTGCTCTGCACCGAATGGCCCCAGACCCCCTGTCAGTGGCTACTTGTTGCTGCCAGCGGGCCTGAGCTGACTACCCTTATTTATGCTCCTGATGTGTAGCCTTGAATGCATCCTGGGTATGGGAGACAACCAGGCCAGATGACCTTGGTAGCTGAGCACCGACCCCTCATCACCTGTGTGTCCATACACCCTCCTCCCTTTCTGAGGCCTTCTCTATGTGATGTCATTTGGTGGCTGGCTGAGTGGCTAAAGATGCTAGAAGTCTGGCCACCAGGAAGGCCACGACTGTCACTTTCTGCTTTGCTACTGAAAAGGGAGTCTCGTCGCGATCCTCAGGCCTGTTCTGCACACCTGATGGGCATGGCAGTGTTTGTGTCTTGAAAACACTCATTTCACAAACTCTTAGCATCCCCAAACTATGCCAGTTTACATGCTGGGCACTGAAGAGACCAAACATTTGTCAGTTTCCAAAACTCTATTGCCCAGTATTGGAAGAAGAGACCTGTTAAATCAGCTCCTGCAGTGGCAGATAGGCCCCACGTCCTGTGGCAGCTGGGCCTTCAGGCCATGTCTCAGGCTCTGGGAGAAGGTCACAGGGGCAGATGGGCTCTCTGGCTGGAAGAGCCTTTGGAATGAGAGTCCCATGTCCTCATGTTGCAGATAAGAAACTGAAGTGTGAATAAGAAAGAGGACTTGTCTTGACATCAAGTCAGTGGCTGAGTTGGAACCAGAATATCTGTCTCCTGACATTCAGGCCAGCGCCTCTTCTAGTCCCTGCTAGCTGAGCTTGAAGCCCTAGACTAGTGGAGAACTCACTGTTTTCAGACAGTTGGGCCTGCCCTTTGCGTACATGGAAGGGTCTCATCCTCTGCGCTCGCACACAGAGGCCCTCCCTGGTCCGAGTGGAGGGGCTGTCCCGCAGCATGGCCCGAGCCTCACCCCTGCTGCCAGACCAGCTCTCCCCAGGCCCCATCTCTGGGGGTGCAGCATGTGAACTCCAGAGAGGCGCATCCTTGGGCACATGGGAGGTGGAACCACTCTGCCGGGCTGTGCCTGTAGATGGGGCAGGCCCAAGATCTGCTTTTAATGACATGGTTTGGGCAGCTGGACTCTGTCCGTTCCAGCAGGTAAATTACAGGCTTAGCAAGTCAGAAATCAAATAAATACTCCAACTCCCAGTGGCAGCTCCAAGGAGAACAGTGGTTTCCGGGAAGAGCGGAGGCTGAAACAAACCTCCCCACCCAACTCAGCCTAATTACTGCCTGTCACTCCCTGGGACAGGGACCTTTTCTTTGACTCATAGCCCCAAGACACAGTACAGTGCTGCTGGGCACCCAGGGTGACGCCGATTTTGGTGACCAGCCTGTTCTTAACTCCTAGACACAAGCAAACACTGGCAGTCTCCACCCTTGCCCCATGCCTGTCCGGAGACTGCCAGTCACCCTGCTCTGGATGGAATGGATTGCTCCACAGTGGAGCAGTAGGGGGAACTGAGGTCTTGTTGACAGTGCCTGGTGGTGGCTGTCTGAAGTTCTGTGCTGAGGCCCAGAGGCCCTGTCCAGGTTCAGTGGGAAAGGTACGTAGGTTGATTACTGACATCAGCCATGGGCAAGGGGGGTAGGCTGCAGGGGCATCTGCTCTGTGCCAGCCTGGACCACACATTGCAGCTGCTGGCCTTGCCTCTCTGTCTCAGTGCTGAGCTCCGAATAGCTAAGCATGGTGGAGATGGCTGAGGGAACTGGAAGCCCCCAAGTTTCTTTGCTCCTCTGGGAGTCAGTCATACCTCTTTCCCAGGCAGGAGAAGGGGGAGGCCCAGGGCAAGGGAAGACACATAACATAAAATATTCCCAGTGGTCGGGTGCAGTGGTTCACACCTGTAATCTTAGCACTTTGAGAGGCTGAGGCGGGTGGATCGTGAGGTTAGGAGTTTGAGAACACCCTGGGGTGAAACCCAGTCTCTACTAAAATACAAAATTGAGCTGCGCTTGGTGGTGGGTGCCTGTAGTCCCAGCTACTTGGGAGGCTAAGGCAGGAGAATCGCTTGAACTCAGGAGGCGGAGGTTGCAGTGAGCTGGGATCGTGCCACTGCACTCCAGCCTGGGGGACAGAGTGAGACTCTGTCTCAAAAAAAAAAAACAAAAACAAAAAAATCCATGGTGGTGGCTTCGTGAGGACCTCTAGCTTATTCTTTTTCTAATATGCTAACTGCGGCCTGGACCAAATTAGAAAAATCCAAGAACACACTGTACTGAGAACATGTGCATGCCCAGTTATGCCCGGAAATGCCCCAGTGTTGTCCCTGGGAAGGGGCAGAGCCCTTCTCCCCACCCCAAAACCCTGTGGTAGATGATGGTGCAAAGCTCGCGTCAGCCAACCTCAGACCATCCAGGGCTGGCCACAGTCTGACAGGTCCTAAGATAGGACTTCTGTGCTGATGACTCCAGACAGTGCAGTCAGCACAGGCGCTGAGACTGCTGTGTACCTTAGGCCACCAAAGTGTCAGGCAGGGTGACAGCAACAAACCCCAGGGGAGAGGCACAGAGGGACCTCAAAAGGACCAGAAGCCTGACAGAAAGTAAAGTAGGCACAGAAAGCGAGGGCCCTGACACTCCTGCTTGAGCTGTGACAGCATTGAAGGGTTTCCTGCTTCCAAGGGGCCCAATCTGAATGAGAAGGGCAGCTGCAGCAGGGCCGGGCGGGCTGGGCTCAGTGGCAGCCGCAGGCCTTGACCACCATGTTGCGCTTCTTGCGCAGGATGACGTTGTTGCTGCTGTCATAGTAGAGCACGGAGGTGGCGCTCAGCTTGGTGGGCGCACAGCACGCCTTGGGGACTGCGTCTGGCTTCATCAGGTGCACCTGGCCAGGGAGAGGGCACAGGCAGGGGCATGAGCCCAGTGGCCGCCTCCAAGGACTCAGCCAGCCCCACCCCAGCTCCACCTGCTCCCCACCCTGGCCATCTCCAGGCCACATGGGAGCAGCACAATAATAGCTATTCACAGGAATAAGAACAGCCCTCAGAGCTCTGGGAGCAGGAGCCGTGGTGACCAGCAGTGCCCAGGGAGGGACACATGGCAGGGGGTGTGGGGCAGGTGGGCAGGGTGCTAATGAGGGGCCTTGAGTCCCAGGCCAAGGGCTCAGACTTCCTCCTGGGGATGATGGG